>BQKN01058761.1:0-59101 GCA_022839385.1 Asparagus kiusianus | reverse complement strand
TAAGCTTTGATGTCGAATGCGTTTACAAAAGCAGTGTGCTTTATTTTCATTTTCATAAATGGGAAATGAAGCAGATTTAGTCACTTCGGGGCTATTTGTTTCCATGTATTTGCTGGGTCTTGTATTGAAAAATAGGATCCACACTTAAAGTTCAAGACTTTTATTAAATGCATTGTTTGTTTATTGATTTTCATGTCCTAAATTTAGAGTTGCCATATAGGATAGATACGTCAAATGTAATTTGCTATAAACTTATGTTGATTTCACCCGAATTTGTGATTTTAGTCTCATATCCTTAATGTATTTGTAACTAAATAAAATTCTATTGGATTTTATCTCTCGTACAAAATACACTTTTAATATCCATTGTAAACAAACAAGATTTTGAGTATGACTTTTTTACAGATCCGTAGTATGCATTAAAATGTGATCCAAATGTTGGATTTAAATCTAATTAAATCATTATTTGTGGGCCTTATTAAGTTATGTGCCTAATTTTTAAGTGTGCTTAATTTAATTAATTAAGCTATGAGGCCCTAATTAAGTTTTTGGAAATTTAGTTAATTTAAATTAAATTTGTTTAATTTGAATTAAATTTGGTAGTTAATCAATTATTTAATTCAAATAATATGACACTAAGGTATTAAGTTTATCTCTCACTCCAAATGATTAATTAAAACAAGAAGTTGCCAAAGTAACATCTCTTGTGTAGATTGTTCATGAGGGATGTTAGATGGTTGTGTGTATGTTTTCATGTAAATATTTAACCGGCCCAAAGGAATGTTAATATTTATTTAGACTGCATACACATCTGTGATGATAAACATGTGACAATTATAAGGTTTACATGTAAATAATGAATCGATCCAAAGATAGTTTCATTATTTGACATGAGTTATTGTCAGTGTTTGATTATTGCAACAATGTATCACTTACAAATTAATATTACTGTCCAAAGACTTGATATTAATATTGTGCCAGATATTTTGAGATGTGATTTGTCATTATTTGAATTTTATTAATGATTAATTATAGTTAATAATATGAGTATCTTTTGTTTATTTCAGCTTTGCATCTGCTGCCACAATTTCTGCTAACATCAACTAAATTCTCATGCTCAATGGGACAAGTTCCCAAACCTAATGATCAGGGTCCTATTCAGAAGAAACAACATAAGGATGATCAGGGTTGTTTCTTCTATAACAAATCTGGGCACGTAAAGAAGGACTGTACCAAATATCACGCCTGACGTGCTAAGAAGGGTACGTTTCTTACTTTGGTCTGTTCTGAGGTTAATTTAGCTTCAGTACCTAGAAACACTTGGTGGTTAGACTCTGGTGCTACTACTCACATAAGTGTTTCTATGCAGGGCTGCCTGAGCTACCGAAAGCCAAGTGATGTTGAAAGACACATCTTTGTGGACGACGAACAATCAGTAGACGTGGAAGCAATTGGGCACTTTAGGTTGTTATTAGGAACTGGTTCATATTTGGACTTAAAAGATACTTTTGTAGTACCGTCTTTTAGACGGAATTTGGTGTCTGTTTCTGTATTGGACAAATCAGGTTATCATTGTTCATTTGGAAACAGTCAATTCAGTTTATCTTTTAATTCAAATGTTATGGGAACTGGTTACTTGAGTACTTATGACAACCTATATTTGCTTGATATAATTGCTTCTTATAATGAATCCTTGCATGTGGAATCACGTGGAACTAAGCGTAAATTAAATAAGGAAAATTCGGCGACATTATGGCATAAACGCTTGGGTCATATCTCAAAAGGTAGAGTTGAGCGTCTTGTGTCTGATGGCATTTTAGATACTCTTGATTTTCAGACTTTGACGTATGTGTTGAATGTATCAAGGGAAAACAAACCAAAGTTAAGAGATTAGGTGCCAAAAGATCTTCAGACGTCTTAGAATTGATACATACGGATATTTGTGGACCATTCCCTACGGCATCTTGAAATGGCCAATAATATTTTATATCATTTATAGACCATTACTCACGTTATGGGTACCTATATCTCATTCATGAAAAATCTGAGTCTCTGGACATGTTCAAAGCCTATAAAGCTAAAGTTGAGAATCAACTCAACAAAAGAATTAAAACCATTAAATCTGATCGTGGTGGAGAGTACTACGGCAGATATGATGGTTTAGGTGAACAACGTTCAGGAACATTTGCTAGATACCTAGAGGAATGTGGTGTCGTCCCATAATACACCATGCTGGGTTCACCTAGCATGAATGATATAGCTGAAAGACGAAACAAGACTCTTAAGGATATGGTAAAAAGTATGATTGCTCATTCTTCTTTACCAGAGTCACTCTGGAGAGAAGCACTAAAGACAGCAGCTTATATTCTAAATAGAGTACCAAGTAAAGCAGTTGCTAAAACACCTTATGAGCTTTGGACTGGTCGA
This sequence comes from Asparagus kiusianus, assembly GCA_022839385.1. Taxonomy (NCBI): domain Eukaryota; kingdom Viridiplantae; phylum Streptophyta; class Magnoliopsida; order Asparagales; family Asparagaceae; genus Asparagus; species Asparagus kiusianus. The sequence goes on along the minus strand of BQKN01058761.1, from coordinate 56,674 downwards.
AATCCCAGTTTAAAGCACTTACATATTTAGGGATGTCCAGCTGAGACAAGACCTTATAAACCAAATGAAAAAAATTGAACTCCAAAACAATTAGCAGCTACTTTATTGGGTATTCTGAACGTTATAGGGGGTATAAGTTTTATGATCCCACACTCAGGAATATTTTTGAGACGGGAACAACAACATTCTTTGAGGTTGTTGAGTTTGGGGGAGAAATAAGGTTAGAGACATTGTTTTTGAGGAGGAATTGGCTTCAGATCCAATCCATATAATTACTTTTGATAATATTCAGGTTCATATACATGTTGTTTCTCAAGAAGTAAATCCAAAACCTCAAGATGACAATGTTGAACAACTCCCTGTTTCAGAAGAACAAACTCAACAATCTCAAGAACCAGTGCTATTAAGGAGATCCATGAGAGAAAGGAGAAATGCTATTCCGGATGATTATATTGTATTTCTCCAAGAGCATGAAGATAATAATGGAATGTTGGAAGATGATCCAATCAACTTCCTTCAGGCCATAAAAAGTTCTAACTCTCAACAGTGGATTGATGTCATGAATGAAGAGTACAAGTCTATGCATGATAATAAGGTTTGAGAACTTATCCCATTGCCATAAGGTGCAAAACCAATTGGTTGTAAATGGATTTTAAAACCAAACGGGATGCAAACGGTAATGTGGAGAGGTATAAGGCACGTCTTGTACCTAAATGCTTTACTCAAAAGGAAGACATTGATTATACAGAGACTTTCTCTCCAGTTTCGTCGAAAGAATCTTTCAGAACAATTATGGCGTTTGTTGCTTATTTTGATCTTGAGTTACATCAGATGGATGTTAAGACTACATTTCTCAATGGCGATATTGATGAGATGATTTATATGGTGCAACCAGAAAACTTTGTGTCAGAAGACCCAAAACATATGGTTTGCAAATTAAGAAAATCCATCTATTGACTCAAGCAAGCTCCACGTCAATAGTATTACAAGTTTTAACAAATAATTATCTTGTTCGGTTTTGAGATAAACATTGTTGATGACTGTGTATATCATAAGTTCTGTGGGAGTAAGTTTATTTTTCTGGTTCTGTATGTCGATGACATATTGCTTGCCACTAATGATATAGGCATGTTGCACAAAACCAAGAAATTTCTGTCAAAAAATTTTGAGATGAAAGATATTGAGGACGCCTCTTTTATATTAGGAATCCAGATACATCGATATCGTTCTCGAGGTATACTTGGATTATTACAAAAGAGCTATATCGATAAAGTACTTAAAAGGTTTGGCATGCAAGACTGCAGACCAGGAGACATCCCTGTTGCTAAAGGAGACAAGTTCAGTATCAATCAGTGCCCTAAAAACAACCTTGAAATTCAGGAAATATTGAAGATTCCTTATGCTTCGGCTGTAGGAAGTCTAATGTATGCTCAGGTGTGTACGCGTCTGGATATTGCGTTTATTGTTGGGATGTTAGGCAGATACTTAAGCAACCTTGGTGTTTGTGGAAAATTTTGAAGTAAACGAAATGAAAGAAAATTTTATTTGTATTCCTTCGATCTCAATTACAATTGGATTTCTCGATTACAAAAGAGAGGAGAATGATCTGGAGTCTCCCCTTTGTTTAATTCTGGGTTTTTCACGGTGGCGATGAGATGCCTCCCTCGAATGCTCGTGTCGAGTTTGCTTCTCGTTGACGATCCGAACGTCTTGATTCACAGGAACGTGATTTTCTCCTCACGATTTGAGGTTGTGGAGAACTTGCAAAGCAAGTTTTAGAACTCTGGACGAGTTGATAACTCTGAATGAGTTTGAAACTCTATGAAAGAGTTGATTTAACTGGAAGTCGGTTACAAGCCAAGGATGAAGAAGCTCCTGTTGCCGATCTCCAAAGCTCCAGTCTAAGGATTCTTCTCTACTGCCGATTATCAGATCCAAAAAGCCAGCCTTTAACTCGGTTGAGTTTACCCCTATTTATAAGAGATTAAGGGGTGTAACCGCCCCCTTAAATCTCTCCTTAATGAGGGTTTAATTGGGTGTAACCGCACCCCATAAATCTCTCCATGATAGGGTAGTGATCCCCTCAAATCGTGGGGAGAAAACGATTCTAGAACCGTTCAAATCGTGCTTGAACGAGTCAAATGCTGAAAACAGCGTTCTGGGCCCGAACTCTGCGTTTTAGACCTGAAACACAGAGTTGGGCCTATTTTAGGCTGAAAACGCACAGGTTGCGCTGTGCAGAGATGAACTCTGCGTTTTGGACCTGGGACGCAGAGTTGGACTCCTCATGAACTGTGCGTTTTTGTCGTTGGACGCAGAGTTGGGTTCCGTATGAACTGTGCATTTTTGTCGTTGGACACAGAGTTGGGCTCCGCATGAACTGTGTGTTTTTTATTAGATGTAGAGTTGGGCTCCTCATGAACTGTGCGTTTTTGTCGTTGGACACAGAGTTGAACTCTGCGTTTTAAGTCCACGAACTCCGTGTTTCGAGTATGGAACACAGCCACGACCTCTGCGTTTTGAATCTCAAAAGCGGTCATGACCATTGCGTTTTGAGTTTAAAATGCGGGTATAACCTCTGTGTTTTGAATCTTGGATGCAGAGGTGAGCCTCAGGCAGGCTCGGTGAGCTTCAGGCTAAGTCCAATGTTCAGATGAAGTCCAGTCTCGCAGACGGACTTTAGAACATAACTTACTGTGAAGAACAGGTCATAACTTTCAAACTGTAAGTCGGAATGGGACGAATTATATATGAAAATCGGCTATCTCGACGAGACAGAACCAAACAAACTAACCCCATGGGGTTCAGTTTGCTCCGTCAGTTTTTCCAAATTCCTTACGGTTTGAGAGATATCTGCGTTTTGGTTTGAAGAGACCATTGATTTGTAGTCTCTTTTGCTAGAGCGTAGCAAAGATCGTCATCTTGTAATCTTCGTCTTAGCTCCTTGAAAATGTGAGAGTCGTCAGATTGTAACTCCTAATGTTGATTGTGAAGGCTATTGATTGGAGCTTTCATCAGTTGTCGTGAAGGTCGTCAGATTGTAACCTTCAGCGATCTACGTGAAAGTCTTCAAATTGTAACCTTCAGGAAGTCATCAGATTGTAACTTCCATCATCGGTGTTTGATGGGGATCAGCTATCTGTTATGATTTTTAGATAGCCTACACCTGGTATAGATCATTGGATAGCAGTCAAAAGGGTTATGAGGTATCTTCAGAAAATAAAAGATTATATGCTCATATACAAAAAATCAGAACAGTTGGAGATCATTGGGTATTCTAATTCTGATTTGGCTAGATGCCAAGATAGCAGAAAGTCTACATCAGACTATATTTATATGTAAGCAGGAGGAGCTATATCATGGAAAAGTGTCAAACAGACACTACTAGCTTCCTCCACTATGACATCAGAGTTTATAACTTGTTATGAGACATCCAATCAGGGAATATGACTATAAAATTTTGTCACTGGACTGCGCATTCTGGAAAATATTGAAAGACCACTAAGGTTATATTGTGACAATAAATCTGCAGTAATGTATTCCAATAACAACAGGAGCTCAACTAAGTCAAAACATATTGACACTAAGTTCCTAGTTGTGAAAGAAAGGGTACAGAGTGGACAAATATCCATAGAACACATTGGGACAAACTCCATGATAGCTGATCCTCTTACTAAAGGATTGCCACCTAAGGTCTTTCATGAGCACCGTGCTCAGATGGGTGTGGTATTGTTTGAGGATATCTTGATTTAGTGGTTGTTTATGATTGTGATGCTTTATGTTAGGTTGTATTATCTGATCAGAATAAAGTTTTTTGTTCATACACTCTGGTATATAATGTTTGAGGTTGACCTCACTAAAGTTTAAGATAGGACCAGTTGAAAATAGACATGTACTGATCACATTGCATGTAATTTTCATGCTGCACATCTATGATTGATCTATGTCATTTGATTGTATTAGTATATGTGACCATTGATGGGTCGAGTTACGATAAATGTGACGAATGCCATTTTGATCCTATATTAATATAGTCAATGGACGAGATTGTTTGGAAATACCCTTATTTATGATAGCAATTTTTGAGCTCATAAGGTTATACACACTTTAAGAAAACATATGGTACCCTAGTGGTAGATTGTTGGATTTAAATCTAATTAAATCTATTTGTGGGCACATATATTATATCAGTGTGTGTTGCTATCTTTACAGTTGACCTGTATAAAGTGATCAATCAGGTAATTGGGTCAATGAGTATTTAAATATGTCATGGGATAATTATGCAGATACCAGGTTGTATTTATAATTTGATGAGAGGCCAAATTATAAAAGTACAACACCTATATATATGGGGTTATAGTCCCTAATCTAGGGTTAACACACTCTCATTCTCTTATCCCCATCTAAAGAGATACTAAAGAGAAACCCTAAGATTAGAAGATCATAAAAGACCCTAACTCAGAGCTAAGCAATGGATTCAGGTATAGCTTCCGCTCTTGTTGTTTAATCTCTATGATTTAATCAAGATTAAGTGCAACACCACAACCCAAACAACCTCTTGGGGTGTTTAATTTCATTTTCCAGTAAAGTTCGAATGTGGATGATTTATTTTCATTACCTAGGAAAGAAAAGGAGTTGCTTCCAGAAAGAATTCTAATCTAAATTCTTAAGCCATAGATGAAAGGTCACAAATGAGGGCTGGAGATTCAAGGCTTAGCCCGACAATGGGACTCATGACTAAATCGGCTACCGTTACGAGTCCCCTTGAGTCCGTAGTTGTGCGTGATGACGAGGAGAAAGTAGATAATGAAGACACTGAGGTTGATAGCATCAGAGGGGGTGATGAAAAGGATGAAGAGCATGATTCTATAGATGACATCACTACTTTTGATGATGATGCTCCTAAGATCGCATCAGATAAGGCATCTGCTCATATTCCTTTTTCTATCACCGGTAAGCCTAGTTTATTTAGAATCTCCCTTGCACTTTCCTTCTGTATTCTGACTGTTTTTTGCGTGTAGGTTCACCTATTCTGATCTTTCTAGTATTTTCCTTTTTGTGTACTAACTACTTTTTTTTTGTAGGATCTCCAACTCATGAGGTTGCTAACATGACTTTGCCTCCCGACCAACAGACAATAGCTAGTTCTCTCCCAGAGCAAGCACAGACAACGGCAACTCCTTTGCCAAGAAATCCCCTCCGTTAACACTTTCTCTTAAGCCTGCGGAGACGGAGAGTACGCTACGCTCGGCTCAGGCAGGGTGCTCATGGTTCTCCCTTCAAGTCCTTCACAATTGAATGTCATAATGGCTTCTTCGGCTTCTTCACCATCATTACCAACCATTCTCACACCGAGATCTACAACTTTAGGAGCTCCAATGATGTCCTCTATTGCTTTTCTAAGTCCGGTGGTCATTCCTTTCATGCTTAAAATTATTATGAGGCAGTTAGAGCGTCTCTGCTAAAATTTTTGAATTATCTGAGCAGCATTCAGTATATGGATAACGCTCAATGGTTTCAGCACTACTCAGACAATGTCTCTCGATTGGAAAAGGACTTGAAAGCTTTAGAGGAGCTGTGTTGTGCTGATCTTACTACTCAGATTACATCAACCTTTGTTGATTTCAAGGCTGAGGTAGCCTATAAGTATGAAGTTCTTCAAAAAAAATGTAGCTGAAAGAGAGCTTGAGATTGCACTCTTGCAAGGGCAATGTGTTCAGAAGCAATATGTTGTGGTTGCTTCTAATACTGCTATACAGCGAAGATCAATTGATTAGAGGTGGAATTGGCCAGACATAAGGCTGAGCTTGGCCGAGAATGTAAAATCCCAAAAATTTATGTTAATATAATTAATATGAGTTTAATTATGATTTATGTATATTTATTTTGATAAATATAGTTAAATGGGTATGAGTATGATACCATGTGTTTTGAGTATAAACAAGTTCATTCATGAGAAAGAAAAGAGTTGAAACATGCACAATGGCCAAATATGTGTAACTAGAAAATTCCAGTCCGGTCGACCACCACGGTCGAGCGTAGTCCGGTCGACCGCCACGGTCGACCGTGAAACCTGCAGAAGTTAGATTCCTGTTTTGAGTTGGTTTTGGCTTTCTAAAGCCCATATTCATTTTCCCTGGTTTATATATCAAACTTTCATGAATTTTCTCAGTTTTCTAAGAACCCTAACAGCCACCAAACCCCCACAAACCCTAATTTGATACTTGGAGAATATTGGAGGCTTTCAAGTAGATTTTTCGGGTGATTTTGGCTTTTGGATTGAAGATCTGCTTTGGCTTAGAATCCTAAAACATTTTTCTACAAGTTTCAGGCGAGTTCATCTCTGCTAATCCTTCTCCTAGTTTTAAAAACATTTTTGAAGAAATTTTAACATGTTTCATAGAGCCAAATTAACTAGTTTATGAATAAAAGTCAATTCTTTTATATTATATGTATAAAGACTAGGTATTTTCATGTTAAAAAGTTTGAGAATAAATTTACAGAAGTATGTAAGATCTGAAAATGATTTAAAACGTGGTTTAATCTAAAGAAAGATGATTTGTTCTTCGTTTTGAGTTTTTATGCATGACTTAGGGTTTTGAATATAAATTTTATTAAAATAATTATTCTATATATGTTGAATTTGTTTCCAGAAGTTTTTATCTACTGTAGACATGCTCTCATAAAAGTTTTATGTTGTTTTAATCATGTTTGAATCACCTAAACACGACGTGAACACGACACAAACAACCAGATTGAGAATCTGGAATATTAGCCCACGGTCGACCGCGCCATAGCGGCAGTTGACCGCGTGCAGGACAGAGGCCTGAGTAGGCTCTGGAACCCATCGTGGTCGACCGCTGTTCTTGTGCGGTTGACCGCCATACAATCTGTGGCCCTGTGCATGTTTTGTTCGACTGTTGAGTTTTCGAGCTAGTCTCTCGACCTAGTCTCTCGACCTTGTACTGTTATGATACAATGTTTATGAGCTGTTTAACATCTGAAATGTCAGTAAACTTTAGATATAGACACGAACACCAAGATATGTACACGTATGTGTAAAATATGATGTGTTAACACGATAAATAATAAAAATACACAAATATTATGTTTCCAGAATAAGGAGATGAAACCTATTTTCTCAGGGCGACTGAGTAAGAGTATTACAAAAATATCATCATATTATATTCTGGAATAAGGAGATGAAACATATTTCTGTAGGGTGATTGATTAAGAGTATTACAAAAGTATCGTCATATTATGTTTCCGGAATAGGGAGATAAAACCTATTTTCACAGGGCAATTGAGTAAGAGTATTATAAAATTATCATCATATTATGTTTCCAGGATAGGGAGATAAAACCTATTGCCGCAGAGCAATTGAGTAAGAATATTACAAGAGTATCGCTAATGTATAAGAGATGCACATTTGTAAGTAATATAAATTATAAATTGGTTTCCATTTTTGAATACCCACGAGTAGGGTGCTTTCTCTGAGACCGTAACTTACACAACAGAGTTTTTGGTTGACTTTTGTTTGGATGAGTTCCTTTTATGTTAGATCCATCTACCCGAGTGTAGATCAGGATGAGATATTTGTTCTACATGTTTTAGGTTTGGAGTAGTGTTTTCCTTTTGGTTTATTGCTTTCATTCATAGGGTTTGGAGTTAGTATTTAGGGAGTCACTATTTGAGACATGGTATATACATGAGGGTTTCCTTGTTTGGATTATTTCGCTGGACGTACTAACTCTCGTGTTGTGATTTCCCAAAAATTAACTTCTAGTTAGAATTTTATGAATGATTTCATATGTATATGTACTAACTCTATTTTCTTTATGCTCCTACCCCTTCTCCTGGGGAGAGTTGGAGATGTTCTCGCTATAGCGCTTTGACGCTCGTTGTTTTCCCCCTTTTATGTTGTGAGTTCAGCGTACGGAGAGTCGCAGGTTGATGAGATTTCTACATATTAGCTATTTATTATGTCAGAACTCCATAGTTAGTTATTTATGCTCAGAATCTAGACTTGTATTTCATTTTATAGAGGCTGAGAACCATAGTGATGCTTTATTTGACACTTTATATTTGAGGTTTATTTCAGATTCAGAGATACTTCTATTCTATTTTTGTTGGGCTCATTGATGAATATTCTCTTATTTTCTTCTATGGTTCTATTTCTTTTATTTGCCTGTCAGTACATTCACCTATTTATTATTTCCACTAGAGAGATAGTTACTATGATGGTGAAACATATCGTAGCATACTGTTTGGTGCTTGGGAAGTTTGATAATCCGGGTTTTGCTTTGGACTGTAGCCTCACGTGTAACCTGGGGCGTCACAGAGAAGAAGAAATCTTGAAAAGGCTCACGGTGGAAAGTGTGAAGACTTATGTCGCTTATCACTCATCGATCCAGGCTCTTGAATTTGCTCAAAAGGAAGCTGCCACAGCGATGCCGGACGAGCGTGAACTTAAGAAGAAAGCCAAAATAATGGTACAAGCTGCTCATGAGGAGAGACTTTCTACTATTAAGTCCCGGCTTACGTCTTTTAATTTTACGGGCCCAGAAGCTTAATTATGTATTGCTCTTTTTGTTTGATAAGAACAAGACTTTGCATTACTTCTTAATATTTTTGAATAAAATAAAAAGAAAATGATGTTGTCTTTTCATTATTTCCTTCACGTGTCGTGTTATGAATTACAACAATGAAGTTATATGAGGCATGCCAGATTTAAAAAATTATCTTCATTATCATTTAAGATAATTCCATAAAATTTTCATCTGCTGGGGATAAGTACTTGTCATTCCCCTAGGATAGGACTGACCAGTAGAATTCTTTCTATGTTATGTTTTGCTTTAAACACTGAAAGAAATCTATAAGTGCTAGAGGGGTGGTATTAACTTGGCATGAATTTTCATATGGAGTGAAGTTCAAAAATTTTCCTTGTTACCACTAGGGATAATTCTGGAAAGAGTTTGACCCGCTGGGGATTTTATGAGAACACTTAATATTCTTATGTAGAGGAATAAAAAGGTTCAAAGAGGGGGCGGTTTGAACTGTTAGAGATATGATGTTAACGTAACAGCAATTTGTAGACATATCATCCTATTGAAAGAGATTGATAAGTGAATTGGATTGTCAGAAGTAAAGTGTTAACATGATAGGGAAAAATGTTGCGATCGTGGCCATTTTTGAGCACCTATCGCTCTATTAAAGAGAGTCGATAAGTGGATTTTATCAACGTGATAGGAAAAATATTGCGATCGGGGTAATTTTGAGGACCTATCGCTCTATTGAGGAGAGTTGATAAGTGGATTTTGTCAGAGGTGTGATATTAACATGACAGAAAAAATATTACGATCGAGACAATTTTGAGGACCTATCACTCTATTGAGGAGAGTCGATAAGTGAATTTTGTCAGAGGTGTGATATTAACGTGATAAGAAAAATATTACGATCGGGGCAATTTTGAGGACCGATCACTCTATTGAGGAGAGTTGATAAGTGGATTTTGTCAGAGGTGTGATATTAACATGACAAGAAAAATATTACGATTAGGGTAATTTTGAGGACCTATCACTCTATTGAGGAGAGTCGATAAGTGGATTTTATGAGTGGTGTGATATTAATGTGATAGGAAAAATATTAAATAATATTTTGAGGGACTTAGCATTTACTGGGATGATTGCTAGATGATTTGTCATCAGAACGATGAATTTTGGTGTTGAAAACTTATTTTGCTGATGAGAGTTGATAAGTTAATCATTTATTACTCTACTGAGGAGAGTCAATAAATTGATTGTGATTTGAGCGATTTTGGAGACTTATCGTTCTATTGATGAAGATCGATAAGTTGATTTTAATAGAGGAATTGTCATCGCATTGGGAGTGATGCAAGTTAAATTCAAACTTTATGGGGGATGATAACTGTCAGAAGTGTAGAGTTACTCTGACGAGAGTTTTGTCAGCTGAAATAGCTTAGATTCTGCTGAGGAGATATAGAGGTTTAACAACACTCCGTTAAAAGAATTCATTAACTTAGAGAATAAGTGTCATATTTGAAAATACAAGGGTGGATCCTTTGTTTAGAATAATTGCAATGCAAAGGTGACCTTTGCATTTGAGGTTCAAAAAGCAAAGTTAAGAACTCTAATAACGTAGGTCTGGGCTTAGCATTAGGGAATTTGAATGCAGAGGTGAGCTCTGCATTAAGGTTAAAGTCTAAAAGACTTTTACCAATTAACGTTGAAGATAGCGTTTCTAAAAATGGTTGGGATTCTCTCCTAGAATCCCGTACCACTTTAAAAGACTTGTATGGTCACATCAAGAGTCATTCGACTCTTTCCACTTTTAGTTTGATTCCAAGAATGAGAACTCTCATTTAATTTCAACAAAATCTCTGACGAACTTCATCTTCTCCGTTCAACTGCATCAATGGTGCCAAGGAGGATGAGTTCTGGCTCCAAGAAGATCACTAGGGCGGCTTCAGAGACATTGCCGGCTGAGGACGATGGTGGTGTCGTTGCTTTTGTGAGCGCCTCATCACTACCGCTATGTGGGCCTCCTTGTTGTGGTAAGTGGTGGCCATAATAACTTGTTTTGACAAGTTTTCTGAAAACCCTAAATGAGTTCTTGACAACGAGGAAGATGACTCGTTTTCTTATCATTCAAACACGAAGTTGGAACTTTGTGTTAATTATGAACTCTGAATGCGGGTTTCGACCCTTGCGTTCAAAAAGACGGGTCTTGACTTCTGTATTTGAAAACACGGATCTTGACCTCTGCATTTAAGATTGAAAACGCGAGTCTTGGACTCTACGTTTGAGATTGAAAACGCGAGCCTTGAACTTTGCGTTTAAGATAAAAAAACGTGGGTCTTGAACTCTGCTTAAAGATCGAATACGTGGGTTTTGAACTCTGCGTTTAAGATTAAAAACACGGGTCTTAAACCTACGATATGATCTAGTTTCTTACATTAGCAACTCGTTTTGGTCACTAATTTCTGTTTCTTGTTTCATAGTGCTTTCTTCCAATGTACCGCTTTCACCAAAGAATCACTTTGGGTATACTGATAATCCTAACGTGGGTGAACTTTTTGGTATTCATAGAGAAATTCCATTGTGCACTTTCCCCGACTTAGAGCGGACACATTTGATCAGGTTTGCCCGATGTTCTACTCTTAGAACTCTGATCACTGACTTGGACAAGGAAACACCTGTGGGCCATGATCAATTCATCAAGCCGACATTTTTGTTTGGAGATCATATAATGACAGATGACAAAGATGGACATATAGAAGATTCCTAGCTAATTTTAAGAATCAATGACCATTTCTTCTTCCTCCTAAGCATGAGGAGAATGTTTTTTGCTTTCTTATTTCCTAAGCATCGGCTGTCGTAGGGGCTTAGCTTTCGATCTTATCAAGGAAAGGGAGAATATTTCACTTAGATCTAGTTGTCAATCTCATGTACAAATTGATAGGCAGCTCAAGGGTCTGAGGCCTGGTAGGTTTGAGAAAAAAGATCTTGCTCAAGAAGCACCCCTTCCAGCGAACATCTTCATATGCTAATTTATTGCTGCTCAGGGCAATTTCCCTACGCAAGCCTTTCGGTCTCCTGGTTGGTTATTCTCGGGAGAAGGTGGCTGGTGGAATCGAATAGTAGATTTTGTTCTTGAGGTACTCAAGGAGCCCCTTGCTCGGTCCGGCCTTGCAACACCAGTGCTGGCTACCCGACATGGGATTGTCCAGAACTACCCAAACTTCTTCGTTCTGCTGGAGAGATATTATCCGGACAGATGCACATTCTTCATGCCTGTAAGGGAGTTAGGATTTGCTCTCCATGAAATGCATATAGTGTCAAGGCTATCCCTTGGAAAGATATCCTATGAGGAGTTCATTCCAACTATCGAGGAACTTTCTATCTTGAGGGTGGCGCATCCAGATATATGCTACTTTTTGGGAGCTGATGTGCAACTTTCACATATGTGCTCAGGTTATCGGGATGTGTGGGGTGGCATCATGCATACTGCATAGGCTGATTATCTCTTCCAGAACTTAGGTCAGAAGGACTTGATGGTGACCTATCTTGCTGTAAGCTCTTCTAAGAGCATTAAAACTCGCATCAAGGTTCCTAATGCTAGCTACGAGAATAAGCATCTAGAGGATGGATTTGAAGTTGATACTATATTCGAGAGATTTCACCATCAGGCTGCAACTCCCATCTCTGATGCTGCTCTCCTTGCCGGCTTCCTGATGATATGGCTGAAATGATGTGTCATGCCGTCGAAGTTGGTTGAGTCTATCTTGGATGAAGTAGTATACCCAGCCATTCTCCTGGCTCATGGAAGACCTTTAAGTCTTCTTTCTGTAATGGTAGGTTGTTTGCAAAGGGGCTTATAAGATCTGACTTCTGAGTTCCTTGATGTCCAAGAAACAACTGTGGCTGAGAGGAAAGCCTAGAAGACTCCCCAACCTCATGTACCAGTGCTGTATACATACTTGGTGGCTTGGTTTGTGCTGCATTGTCCTTCGTTAATGATGGGGATCATGAAAGATAGTGAAACCTCTATTCCTTTTGTGTAGAGGATTGAATCAGCCACATGGTCGACTGTGTACATAGTCCGAGCCAGACAACTCTTGTCCTTAGAGGACAATTATGACCTTTTTTGTTGCCGCCCTTATTTTGACGCGGCTAAAAAAGAAGGCACGAAGTTTGGAGACGTGGACTTCAAAGGTTCCTCATCCTTAAATGCAGGAATTTTCCAATGGCTCTTCACAAACAGAGTATGTTAATTGGTTTTTTGACTAGGCGAGATATGCATTATTGAACCCTATGTTCCTTCTCATTTTGTTCGATAATTTGGGTATGACCAACTTTATGTCGGTAACCCTAATCTGCAATTAGCCCACATTGGAAATTTATATGAAGGGGCTCACGCTTGGTTTTTCTTTGCTGCCAGAGGAACTCATGCACAATTCACTTTGCCCAACTCGCCGCCTAGTTGCTCAACCGTTGCGGACTTCCATGACTGGTTTGATGAGGCTTCTCGAATCTTATAATATGATGTATACACTTCATGTATAAGCCAGATTCGGGAACTATATAAATTGAGAAGCGGTTCCACCAGGACTTGACTACTACGGATAGAGGATTATCTATCCTACGAACGGGAGGCGGTCGAAACATGAGAGATCACAGAGGAGCTACCAGCTGCTGAGCCTTCTAAAGAAAAGGCAACTAAAGAAATTCTTGAGGAAGCACTCACTCTTGAACCTCGCTCATTAAGATCATCAGGGAAGAAGACCCTTACTACTGAGGAGGAGGGCGAATATGATAGGAGAATTCACAAAAGAAAGCTTGTTGTAGCCAAAAATTCTAAGAGGGCCAAGTTGTGGGGGATGCAATGAAGTCGGCACCTGTTGCGCTCTTAGCTGATAGAGAGGATGAAGTGCTTCGATCAACTCCTTTCATTCCTGAGGACGTAGGAGCCGAAGAGATGTTGCCTAATGGGGGTTCAAAGTCTGCTTCTCTCCCTAAATCCTAGAATCAGGATTCGCATGAAGACCTTCCTTCTAAGATTGTTCCACAATCTACTCGTAATGAGTATACAGGTCTGATCTATCCAATTGCTCCTCCTCCAAGTTTAGAATCCTTGAGGAAACTCATCGAGCAATTAGAAAACTAGGTGCACATGACTATTAATGTCGTCAGTCTTGGGGAAGTAGATTTTGGAATTTTTGAACCCTATTTGATGGGTTGTCTAGATAAGATCAGATGCTAAGGAAATGCGCTGTGGACCAAGAACTACAAGGAAAGCATCATCCTTCTGGAAATGGAATTGGGGATTCTTTTGAACTTGCAACACGCTGATTTAGGACAAGAAGTAGACCAGACTCTTTATGCGGACAAAGCTTCAAGAGCGCAACGCCATGAGGCTCCTTAGAAGAGCTTATCTAAGAAAGAATCTCGTATTTGCTAGCCTGCAAGAGGAGCACAATCAAATACAGATGGACATGGGTAGTCTCGCTATGGGTGTCCAGGATGCTGAAGCAGACATCGCTCGCATGGGGGTTGAGCTATCTCAGAGGAAGGCCCAGCTGGCTGAGGATGTGGAAGTCATAAAAGGATTAGCTGCTCATAGCAATGAGATTCTCAAGGAGTACTGCAATGAGCTCATCGCTTCTAATAAGATTCAGAAAGAGGTCATAGAAACAACACTTGATGAGGAAGAACTTGAGAGAAAGATAACTAAAGAAGTCAAAAAGGCTCATGAGGAGAACATATCAAAGTTGAAGTTCAAGCTCAAGTCCCTTAAGCTGATGAGCTCTGACGTTTAAATTTTGTATTGCTTTTAGCTGGGGAATAATTTTGTATCATTTTCGTTTTAATTATCATCACTTTGTATCAAGTTATCAATATTGAATGAAAATGATATCGTTTTGTCTTTCATCGCCTCTCTTGTTGAATTCTAACTTAGGACAATGAATAGTATTGCAAATGCTATAGGTGTGATGTTACCTTAGCGTAAATTCAAAATTCATTTTATTACTACTTAGAATAATTCCAAAAAATTACAATCGTCAAAGGTGTAGTGTTAACATGACGACATACACAACAGGAGAACTAAACAATTGTTCCCTCTTGAAACAAATTTTGAATAGACAACGCCTAGCCTAATTTGGCTGGAGATTGAGAGAAAAAAGGGCTTCATTACCTACGGGAAGTATTTCTTGAGAAACTTTCCGTTAATTAGCATCATGAGCATGTCGCCTTTTTGATCGATGAGGTGATACACTACGTTCGAGTAGACTGGTTCTATTACGAATGGCCCTTCCCACTTGGGATTAAACTTTCCTTTGGTTTTGTGTGTCATCACCATCGATTATCTGATGGCTAAGACCAAATCACCTTTTTTAAAATCCGTTTTTTAACCTTTTTATTATAGACTTTAAAAATCCGGGCTTGATATAACTCAATCTAGTGCTAAGCTTGGAGTCACTTGTCGTCTAAGGCTTCAAGTTCCTGAAGGCGCAGTCGATGTTTCTCCTCCTCATTTCAGTCACAATGGCAACTCTCAGGGAAGGGATCTGGATTTCTAATGGCAGCACAACTTCGTAGTCATATACCAAAGAGAATGGAGTAGCTCTTGTATGGGTCCTCACCGTTGTGCAGTAGGCTAATAGACATTCGCCAAACCTTTCGTCCCAATCGCGTTAGCTCTTGGAAACAAATTTTTTTAGAAGCTTCACAATGGTCTTGTTAAAAGCTTCTACGAGGCTATTTCCCGATGAATAATATGCCGTAGATGCAACATTTTGGATTCTAAACTTGTCACAAAATCTCTAAAATCCATAGCTGACAAATTGTGTTCCGTTAACGTGGATTATTCATCTTTGGACTACAAAACGGTAGATGACGTGATGTTTGATGAATTTAATCGTATTCGAAGTCTTGACTTCTTTCAGCAGGATTGACTCCGCCTATTTGGAGAAGTAGTCGGTTATGACCAAAATAAACCAATATCCTTTGGAAGTCGGAGGAGAGATTGGTCCCATGATATCCATTTCCCACATATTGAATGGCCAAGACGCATATGTGTGACAACGTTTAGCATAGTCAACTGCGTCTAAAAACATTTTTGGCTAATAATAGCCAATTTGTCTGAGGTGATCTCCCAACTTAGCCTCGGGTTGATGAGCTCCAGACATCCTATTGTGAGCTTCCTTGAAAGCCTCTTTCGCTTCCTTTCTATAAAAGCGTCAAAGCAAAACTCCATTGTACGATTTATGATACAAGATTTGGGAAACTGTGCCGTAATAGAATCGGAGGGCCTTTCGTTTGATAGCAGCCACTTCCTTAGAATTATCAGCCATAATCTGTATAAGACATAATCGATATGCGGGAACCGCCAATCCCTAGGTTTAAACTCCATTGAGGTTGTGCAGACTTCTCCTGTCATTGTTTTGTCTAAATGTTCTTCTAAAGGAAGCTTAGAATAATACAACTCACGTTCAGTAACACGAATCGTTGTTTCATCCCCTGGTGGCAATGCTAATGAGGTTACCAACGAGGCTAAAGCATCTCAATAAACGTTCTGAGCTCGTGGAATATATCCAATGAAGAAACCTTCAAACTTCTTGGCTTGCTTTAGCATAGCGAAGTAGTACGAGATCAGATCCTCATTACGCACTTCGTATTCTCCTCGAACTTGATTTACGATGAGCTGAGAGTCACCATAAGCCTCGATATGTTGAATGTTAAGCTCTTCGGCAAATTGCATTACTAATAGCAGAGCATTATACTCAGCTACATTATTGGTGCAGGGCTCTGTCAAGGAAAATCCTCTAGGGAACACGTGACCGTTTGGAGAGATGAATACTACTCCTACTCCCGTTATAATTGCTCCATGAGGGTTTGCTCTGGATGCACCATCGAAGAATAACTTCCACACTTGCATAATTTCTTGAGTTACGCAAACTTCGGCAACTTCATCGGGCAATTCTTCATACAACTTAGACGTCCCTGGCACCGGATGATCGGCTAGGAAGTCCGCCAAAGCTTGACCTTTTACAGCCTTTTGGGGCATAAATTGCATGCCATATTGTGACACGAGTATTACCCATTTTGCCAGCCGGCAATTTAGAGAGGATGGTTTCGTCATTAGGACTCTTAAAGGATTTACCTTAGAGATGACATGGATTGTTTGTCTAACCAGGTAATGTCACATCTTTTGGATACCGATACAAAGTGAGACATTCTTTTTTGACCAGATTATACTAGTGTTCGGCTCCCATCGTGGTTCTACTTAAGTAGTAGATGGCTTGCTCCTATCATTGGTCATTATTTTTGGCTAATAAAGATCCAAGAGAATGATCCATAGCTCTCACATATAACATGAATGGTTTTCCCGATATCAGGGCTATAAGAACCGGCGGTTGAGTGAGATTTCTCTTAATCTCTGTTTGGGGAGAAAGTTGATTTCTTCATTGATGTAGTCATTACAACTTCAATCATTACAATGACAACAAAAAAAATAGTCTTTTTATAATACTCTTACACAATAAAAACAAAAAAAATTACAACTCTCGTTAAATAGCGTAACGGACGTTTATCACCCACTGCTTGCGTAGGATCTTGGCTTGTAATGGGGACGTTGATATTCGTAGACCACCAAATGATCAGATCAGATCCAGAGCTTCGTTGATTTGCAAAGGAATCAAGAAACCAAAGCAATTATCTCGGCAACAACAAGATAACCACTCTTCTCGAGATCACCACAACGGGGCGATCTCAAGGAAAAGAACCGAGTTGCAGATCTTTCGAACTCCTCTTCTTTATGCCAAAGAATTCGCTGAAGTCTCCTCCTCCTCTCTAAAATTTGTGACTCTTCAGTCCTCAATTCAGCAGTGCTTCGTCGATACTCGAGAATTCCAGATCTAAAAAAATAAAGGCCCTGAGGCTGTATTTATAGGCTTTGGGAGACATGTTCATGGATAAGAATGGTCGATTCCCTCTTATCCTCAGTTGTAACCACTTAATTATATTCATAAATAATATTTTATCAGTTATAGAAAATCCAGGCGATTAACGGTTAAAAAACCGCCAAAAACAGCCAAATCTGATTTTCGGATCTCAGGCGCCCGTGGGTGTCTCGGCGTGGCTGAGACACTTATGAGTGTCTCGGCCAAGTCGAGACACCTTGGGGTGTCTCAGCTTGGTCGAGACACCTTGGAGTGTCTCAGCCAAGCCGAGACACCTTTGGGTGTCTCGGGTTGGCCGAGACATCAAAGAGGTGTCTTGACTTTTGCTTAGGGCTTGGTCTGCGCGTTTCGTCCGTTTTCACCGTATTTTCATCATCCGAACTCAGAATTGCATGATCTAGAATGCATCGGAAAGCTGACAATGAGATCTACAAGCTCCCTTAATTGAATCATATGTGGAGTAAATAGAACATGAGGGGCGCTTTGTCTTTTGTAAGCGACGTGCAGCTCCCGATTCATTCGTCTTTCCGTTGTTCCGAAATTCCATTGCTTCGCATGGTCCATCGACTCACTTCATGTATTTGTCATCATCAAATAAGCTTTTGTGTCTTGAATAGCGATGTTCTTCGTCTTCTCTCTATCTCAAGCCATGTGCGAGGACCTATAGGTAATTTTTGATGCCTATAGATACCCCTCCAAAGTGTTTAAGTCTCGTTTTTTTATAGATGAGCCTAAAATACTTTGGATATGATCGTTCCAACCTTCAGTCAGTGTAAAATGACATGTAGTTAGCTTTGTTTCTTGACTTTTTTGATTTTCAGTGTATTCGATATTTTAATTTTGGCCGGTGCTGCGTTTATCGTCTGGACGCCATCGAAGTCTTGAATCATAACTGGTGAGTTGATTTTGGCTCGTATTATCAAGTTGACTTTGAACTGATTATTTCCATCATAATATATTGACTTGCGTTGACTTTCATCGTAACGCGTTGAATGGCGTTGACCTAGAGTTATACGTTGATCGGTGTTGACCTAGGGTTTCGGATTGCCCGATGTTAACTTTTTATTACAACGTGTTGACTGACATTGACCTAGGGTTACGCATTGATCGGCGTTAACCTAGGGTTTCGGAACGCCCGACGTTGACTTTTCAATGCAACACATTGAATGGCGTTAACTTTCATCGCAACGTGTGGTAGTGTGTTGAGGTTGCAGGACCAACTATTAAAGCTGATTCATCTGCAGGTATGGATCTTATCCTGAAGTTATTGGATGCTCAAGTCACGAAACTAACTAATGAAGCTGGTGCGTCAAGGACTCTCACATGTATAGGATTTTTAGCAAACCATCAGCCATCAACGGGTTTGATGAGCCTTTACCGACTACCGTTTGAGTCGGGCTAGCATACATATTGTTTAAGTTTGTTTCACATGTAACGTTATGCTAAAAGAATTACCTCTCTTAGTGGTATGATATTGAATACGTAGACTTCATCTTTCTCACGGGAATTGACTAACTGGCCGCATGTATTAGATGTAGACTCAGGATTTTTGGCAAATCTCCAGCCATTAACGGATTTGATGTGCCTTTACTGATTACCGTTTGAATCAGGCTTGTATACGGATTGTTTAAGTCCGTTCTGTGTGTGACGTTATGCTAAAAGAGTTAACTCTTTTAGTGCTACGATATTGAATACGTAGACTTCGTCTTTCTTACGGGAATAGACTACCCAGCAACATGTATTAGGTGTTGACTTATCCTTTCTTAGCATTCAGGATAAAAGTCATTATACTTGTATTCTGGTGTCTTCTTCAATCGGTGAAAGACTAAATCGGTAACGCGTGTTAGGCGTTGACTTATCCCTATTCAAGATTTAGGATAAAATTCCCCACGCGTGTGAGGCATTGATTTTAGCGTTGTGAATAACCACCTGCCACAATGTTGAATATGTGGGCTTTCGTCCTTTTTACGGTCAAAGACTAACCGGCAACACGTGTTAGGCGTTGACTTACCCCTTCTTAGGATTCGGGATAAAATTACTCATACGTGTAAGGCACGGACTATGGTGTTATTAATAACAACCTGCTACAATGTCGAATATGTAGTCTTTTGTTCTTTTACGGTCAAGGACTAACCGACAACGCATGTTAGGCACTGACTTATTCCTACTTATGCTTTAGGATAAAAGTCCCCAAACTTGGATTCATGTGTCTTTTTTAATCGGTGAAAGACTAAACCGGCAACACGTGTTAGGCGTTGATTTATCCCCTTCTTAGGATTTAGGATAAAATTCCCCGTGCGTGTGAGACACGAATTATGGTGTTATGAATAACAACCTACCACAATGTTGAATATGTGGGATTTTATTCTTTTTACGACCAAGAACTAACTGGCAATGCGTGTTAGGCGCTAACTTATCCTTACTTAGGCTTCAAGATAAAAGTCCCTAGGCTTGGATTCTGGTGTCTTTTTCAATCAGTGAAAGACCAGGCAACGCGTGTTAGGCATCGACTTATCCCCTTCTTAGGATTCAGGAAAAAATTCCCCGTGCTTGTGAGACACGGATTATGGTGTTATGAATAACAACCTGCCATAATATTGAATATGTGGGTTTTTGTCCTTTTTACGGTTAAAGACTAACTGGTAACGCGTGTTAGGCACTGACTTATCCCTACTTAGGCTTTAGGATAAAATTTCCCGCGTGTGTTAAGCACGGATTATGAGAGTTAAAAAGGTAGTGTCTTCTCTTGGGCAAAGACGAACCCAAAATAGGAGAGGAAAAATTTTATATTCTAACTCTCAAAATCGAAGAGGAAGAATTTTATATTCTATCTCCAGTTACAAAGGAGACTTGAAGTAGGATCTCCACCTCAAGAATCTGAAGAGTGAAACTAAGAGTGAGATCTCAAATCCAATAATCGAAAAGATTCGGATAATCCTAACGGTCGGAAGTTCTGATTACCGAACTAAAGGTAAATTTCTCATTTATCGATAGTGAATTATGGTTTTGGTCTTAATTGTAGGAAGGTTTGACCAAGCAGTAGTTTGAGGTAACCCTAACTGTAGGAATGTTTGATCATTTGATTTGAAAGTGGACCTCTCGTTCATAGAAGAAATCGAAAGGAGATTTTAGCTTTGGTTGTGGTCCTAACTATAGAATGGTTTGACCAAATAAATAGTAAGAGTAGGAGTACAAATTACAATGAGAGTGTTGATTCGTACAAACCACTCGAAGAGAGTCCCTGGTGTTAAGTGACAAATACTTAACACGAAGGGGTTTGACAATTATCAATGATCAGGAGACTAAAATTCTGAGTACTATGTCAGGACTTTAACAATGGGAGTTTAATATTTATCACTTTGTTTTTAACGACTGAGTTATCCTTAAGAATACTACATGTAACAATCTTCCGGGAACTTCCTGTTATATGAATCATCCACCCCCAGTTTTCTTTGCGAAACTAGGTCTAACATTGTACTTAGTTGGATGACTAGGCTATCCTTAAGAATACCAGACATGACACTCTCTAGGAACTTCCTGTGAAAGAAAGAAAACAGTTTAGACTCATATACCTGTTGGAGTATGCAGGGAGCAGTTTAACCTCACATACCTATTAGAGGATTGAGAAGCAGTTTATACTCATATACTCTTCGGAGTGTCGGAAGGAGCAGTTTATACTCTTATATTTTTCGAAGTCTTCATTCGACTTAATTGACCGTTATGACGCCAGCTTCAATCATGGTTTGGATGCTATTCTTGAGAGCGAAGCAAGCCTTGGTAGGATGAATGATCCTCTTGTGGTATATACAGTACTTTGGATCCACAGTATTGTCACCTTCCTCCGGATTTGCGATAGGTGATAGCTTGATCTTGTTGTTCTCAAGGAGAAATTCAAAAATGGTTGAAACATCTTTGTCCTCCTCTTTTGGACTCAAAGTCTTCTGCTATCTTTGGAGTTGCTATTGCGACGTCTGATTAACATCAACGACTGCTGCAGGTGTCATACCTTTACCATGGGAGATGAAGCTTGAGTTTGAAGAGTTAGCCATTGGTTGTCTTCTCTCGGCTTTCTTCCTTCTGAGGAAGCGTTCGGCATGCTCTCCGCACATCTTCTACTCTTTCCATGTGTTGGACGGTGCGACTCCCGTAACTTCCAATATCTCAATAGATAGATTGTTATGATATGTTTAGAGGATGAAGTCCTCCGTGATCGGATCTCGACTGTTCATCGTCTTATTCCGGAAATGTTTGATGAAGTCGTCGACCATCTCTTCGTCTTCTTGTTTCTCCTCAAAGAGTGTCCTGATGGATATCTCGATGTCGTCGTCAAAGAAATTGCTGAGGAATGAGCTCTCCATATCATCCTAGCTGTTGATACTTCCAGGATTAAGATGACGATACCAATCAAAGGCAGGCCCGCGAAGGGTGCCAACAAATAACCAAACTATCAAGGTTTTATTGTCGGAGATCATTATGCCTAAGTGGGACTTGAAAAAGATCAGATGTTGAGTAAGGGAGCCCTTCTCGTCGAACGGCATGAAGTTGACCAAGTTGAACTTGGCCGGATACGGGATCGACTCTCACTCTCTCGGGTAAGGACACGGAATGCCGATCCTTTTCACCTCTCGAGCAGACATTAGAGCGTTAATTTTGCTCTCGAGGTCTTTCATCTTTTTATCCTCATATGTATCATGGTTTGGACGATTTATGAGAGGAACAATGCGGCCACCCCCGGCATTATCGTCTTCGGTGGGACCACCTCTAGTGTTGTTGTATTCAGTGGGGCTACCCTAAGGGTTCGGGTCAATGGGAGGGTTATCTTTATCGTGGTGTTCATCCACATATGAATCGCTAGCTACTTGACTAACATTGTTCCGACGACTGGATTCACCTATGTGATTTGACAAGGCTCGGATCTGTTGATCATGCTCTTCCCTCATTTGCAGCATAGTCATTCTATTTCGAACTTGAAGTTCTCTTTTTTCTTAGCCAAGGCATCCTCAATGATTTTGGCCATTTACTCAGTGTTGACCATAAACACCTCACGGGATTGTCCTATGCTGGACACTGTATTGTCAGAAGCAATGACAGAGTTCGCATCTAATGCTTCATCTTTCGAGAATAATCCGTAATTCATCCTCTGATAGTCCTTATGCCTAGTAGTTCCCACGCGTAACCGAGTTATACATTGGGATATGTCCGAAAAATGTCGGGGATTGAAACTTCACATTGACTTACCCTTATCGACCATATTGATGGTGACCTTTGGGAGTTCATCATCTTGTGCAACTGATCTTTTTCTATAGAAACGCCTTGGCTTGGACTTGGACATTCTGGTAGATATCCTTTCAAATACCAAGACCCTCTGTGGAGCGGTCTTAGGGTAGCTACACACTTATAATACTACCCTAAAAAGTTCGGTACACAGATAGTGAAAGTCCGCTTCTCGAGTACGTCTCTTTTGATATTTATTCGTACCCCCCAACCCAATAATACAACTCATTGATGTTGCGGTCAGAGCAACCTATCAGCTGTTTGTTTGATTCCTCAGGTGTACCGCTATTATTTGTTCGGCGTGTCTTCTTCTGAATAGGTAGTGCTTTATTAGCTTTAGCAGGAGTCACACATTTAGAATCATACGCATGTGAGGGTGAAATCTTAATGGGCTCCTGGTTTTGTGCAGGCACCCCCACGCGTGCAGTTATGGGAATTAACTTGTTAGGAGGTCACGTACGACCCTAATCTGGATGGTTGCTCAGGGTTCCTTCAACGGTCCCAAGCGTTTCTTAACAGGCGCTTTGCATTGATCTTCGTGCAAAGCACCCAGGCAACCCTTCAATGGAATTCTAAATTTTGAGAGGTCCACGTCATCGTAGGGTTTCACCGAAGGTGTGGTGGCAGAAAGAGTGGGATCCAAAGTTGACGAAGGCTGGGGAGCAACGTTATTTGCTTTTACCTTAGGCGTTGATTTGGCCTTTGGCAACCAAATTTATTTAGATTTCGGCAATCTCTTAACTACCTCTTCCTTTTGCATTTTTTGTGCTTTTCGCACAAGGATCTGGGCATGCGCAAGAAGTGCGCGACGCTTCTGAATGCGCTCCTCAAGAGTGGAATGGTTCTGTTTGACATGAACCCATTCGTTAGTAGGTGGTTGGGAAGCTTGATGTGGAGATGGCTTAGCCACTTGGCACTTTCTGAACTCTAGGTCCGCTTGGTAACGTAGTCTGTCCACTTGATCTAAAGCCTTGGCAAATTGACGCGCAAGGCGTTGGCGTTGCCTTTGATGTGCTCTCTTTGATAGAGTTGGTGCGCCTTCAGCAGTCAACCCCTTGATTGAAGAGGAGTTCAGATCTGCAGATCTAGCTTCATTGGACGCTGGCGGATCATTGCGAGGTGCATTTGTAGTAGCGGTAGCGGGGAGATCGCCTTTTTGGGTATTTAGATCTGAAGACCAGCGAATCTTCCGAGAGAAGGAGGCCTTCCTGCACTTGCGAAGTGAGGCAGATCTGGAGGAGGAGGAGGAGACATACTCCTCGAACTTCTGTTGGTCGAACGCGTATTTGACCTATTCAGCCACGAGGATCTTGATCGTCAGCTACGGCACGACAACCTCGTTGATAAGACTAATGGCTCCCACTGTGGTCGCCAGCTTGCTTGGGGAGAAAGTTGATGTCTTCATTGATGTAGTCATTACAACTTTAGTCATTACAATGACAACAAAAAAAGATAGTTTTTTTTATAAGACTCTTTCACAATCAAAATAAAAAAAGTGTAACTCTCATCAAACAGCGCAACAGACGTTTGTCACCTGCTACTTACGTGGGATCATGGCCTGTGACTGGGACGTTGATATCAGTGGACCACTAAATGATCAGATCAAATTCGAAGCTTCATTGATACGCGAAAGAATCAAAAAACTGAAGCAATTATCTCAGCAACAGCAAGATAATCACTCTTCTCGAGATCACCACAATGGGACGATCTCAAGAAAATGAACCGGGCTGTAGATCTATCGAACTCCTCTTCTTTATATCAAAGAATTCGCTAAAGTCTCCTCCTCCTCTCTAAAATTCGTTGCTCTTTAGTTCTCAATTTAGCAGGGCTTCGCCGATGCTCGAGAATTTCGGATCTCAAAAAATAAAGGCCCTGAGGCTGTATTTATAGGCTTTAGGAGCCCTGTTTTTGGATAAGAATGGCCGATTCCCTCTTGTCCTTAGTTGTAACCACTTAATCATGTTCATGGATGATATTTTATCAGTTGGAACAAATCAAAGTGGTTAACGGTCGAAAAACCACCAAAAACAGCCAAATCTAATTTTCGGGTCTGCAGACACCCGTGGGTGTCTCGGCGTGGCCGAGACACTTGTGAGTGTCTCGACCAAGCCGAGACACCAAGGGGTGTCTCGGCTTGGCCGAGACATCAAAGAAATGTCTTGACTTTGGCTTAGGGCTCGGTCTGCGCGTTCCGTTCGTTTTCATCGTATTTTCATCATCCGAACTCAGAATCGTACGATCCGGAATGCATCGAAAATGCAACGAGGATATCTACAAGTTCCCTTGATTGAATCATATGTGGAGTAAATAGGACACGAGGGGTGCTTCATCTTTCGTAAGCAACGTGCACCTCCCGATTCCTTCGTGTTTCTGTTATTCCAAAATTCTGTTGCTTCACATGGTCTGTTGACTCACTTCATGCGTTTGTTATTATCAAATGAGCTTCTGTGACTCAAATAACAACGTTCATCATCTTCTCTTTGTTTCGTACTGCGTGCGGGGACCTATAGGTAATTTTTGACACCTAAAATCTCCTGAAATGCTTTTTGACAGTCTCCATCCTAGACGAATGATACTCCCTTCTTCATGAGCTTGGAAAAAGGTTAGCATCATCCCAAGAGATTAGATATAAATCTCCGGATGTAAACCAATCTGCCTTGAAAAGCTCTGAGTTCTTTGAGATTCTTCGTAGGTGGCATATCTTGGATCACACGGGCTTTCTCTAGATCAAGAGAAATTCCCTTGGATGTAACTATAAATCCCAGAAATTTTTTGCTTGATACCCCAAGGAATGATTTTGTAGGGTTCATCTTCAGTTGATGTGTTCGCATGATGTCGAACATTGTCTTCAAGTCGGTGAGATGATCACCTTTGTGTTGACTTTTCACCGCTATATCATTAGCATAACATTCAATCTTCTTGCGTAAGTGCTCATGAAAGATTGCGTTCATCACGCGTTGGTAGGTTGCGCCTGCATTTTTCAATCCGAAGGGCATCACTGTGTAGCAATCTACCCCCAATGGTGTTATGAAAGCGGTATGTTTTTCATCTCCAGGGTACATTTTGATCTAATTGTATCATGAGAATCCATCCATGAAAGATATCCTCTCATATCCACAGGTGTTATCGATCATGACATCCGTGATGGGGAGTGGAAACTCGTCTTTTGGACAAGCTGCGTTAAGGTCATGAAAGTCTATGCATATCCGGACATTACCATTTTTCTTGGGCACAGGAACAATATTGGCTACCCAATCAGGGTATTATTACTCCCTAACAAAGCCTGAGTCTATAAGTTTTTTAACTTTTGACTCAATTGCTTCCATGATCACTGGACGAAACAGACGTTGTTGTTGTTTAACGGGTTTTGCTTCCGGATCAATATTGAGACGATGCATGGCTATCTTCGGATCGAGGCCAGGTATATCTTCATAATTCCAAGCTAAGATATTTATATATTCTCAAATGAGAGATATAAGATCTTCTTTCTAAGAGGGTGATAAGCTTTCACTTATGAAGATAGGTTTAGTGTCAGATTCATCTTCCATGTTGACTTGGATCACTTTATCTTCAGTAGGCGGCTCACGCTGTTCAAAACGCATATCTCATAAGATGTTAAGGCATTTAATCCAAGGGTCATTGGTAGATTCAATCAATTCTTTGTCACCCCCTGCATCTTCATCTAGGTGATTAGTTAAAACCATGTTCACGGTCAAACTTTTAAAGAAAGGTCTGACGTTGATATCTAATTCCCATGATGATGTTTCGGATGAATGATCTTGACACAGACAGTCACCGGTTTTATTTTCTAAAAAGAAAGGAGTTATGACGTAACCCACACCTCTTCCAGTTTTCTAATAATAATCCAAAGGTTTTCCTTCGAGAGTGAGAGATATTCGGACAGGCGTTCACCTTCCTTTTTTGAAATTTAAACCATGTTTTTCATTAAAGTTATATCTCATTCATTTGATCAGACATATAGAATTAGGTTCATGGTAATGGAATTGAGGAACCCATTATCTTCTTCTGAACTTCCTCTTTTGAGTAATTTAGGTTTAACTTTACCGAAGTGGATCGGCTTCTACCCTTTCCTTTTGGACGGGACTTTGAAGAAAGCCTTCTGGGCGTCTTCTAGTTCTTCATCTGACATGAAGGATGACTTAATTGGCAATGTGAGTGATGCTTCTGCGCATAATGTATGCCATAGGCCGGTACCTGTATCAGTATCATTCTTTATTTGTTCGTTTTTAGATGACTCATCAGACAAGTACGCAAAAATAAAGTCTTCATTAATGCACCACCCGCCCTCACTCGGTACATTATTATTACTCTTAACTTGACCCAATACATTAGAATTCAGGATCTGGCTTAATGTCGGCTTCGTTGCCACTGTCAACATCTTCTTTCTCTTGAGATTCCAAGTAGAAGACAGAATCTGTGTGGAGATTTTCCACCCCTCTGAAAGGGTACTTTTCCGCAATTAGGGTTTGGACTTCTTCTTCATCGTTAGCATACTTCATGACTTGATGTAGGGTAGAAGGGACAATGCAGTTTGCATGAATCGATGGCCACCCTAATAATAAATTTTCAGGATGTGTCCGCATCTATAATATAACAAGTCACCTCAGACTTGAGATCTCCGATTTGACACT
Organism: Asparagus kiusianus; assembly: GCA_022839385.1. Classification (NCBI taxonomy): domain Eukaryota; kingdom Viridiplantae; phylum Streptophyta; class Magnoliopsida; order Asparagales; family Asparagaceae; genus Asparagus; species Asparagus kiusianus. Next base: position 29,266 of record BQKN01058761.1, on the reverse strand, counting down.
TGAGCCTGATCTTCCCTTAGGGTCGAGTACTGTTGGCGTTGAAACCGAAGATAGTGGTGTCACACCATGCTTTCTAAAATACCAGGGAATCGGGATGTGAGCAAGCCTGCAACGTATTAGACTAAGGAGAAATAAGTGCTAGACCCCGTCTTCTCAATCTAATACGCTAAGCGTCAAGCAATATAAAGCGAAGGTACAGATCCCCGATCACAGTCAGTAAGAATATAATAAATAACTCAGAACAAAAAATATACATATCACAACTGAAATATCATCCCAGACATAATATTCGGGTCAACATACCCTGATACAAAACGATCTGAATGAAATACTGGAAAATATAATATACATCAATCAGACTAGAATGGAGAGTGCTACAAAAGTAAACAAGGTACATCGAACAACTAAATAAAATAACTAAGCTTTAGCTTTTGGGTCATCTGGCTCCGGCATATCTCCAAGCTGGACATGTCCGTCATCTAAATCTGATGTACACTAGAGAAAACATGTATACATCAGCGTGCATGGAACACGACAAGGGAACGATCGAAAACCTAAGTAGAAAATGATACAAATACAGAAATGACAAAAAGACGTGTAGCTGGAGATCCAACAAAATTAATCAAGTAACCAAATCATGCAGCTAGCGATTAGGATAACCATCAAGTAACAAGGTCATACGACTAGAAGGAATTAATACTTAAAAATCTACAACGAGAGACGTAGTACATCGAACGAAATAATCTAAACAAGGAAACCCTCATGTATATACCATATGTCTCAAATTGTAGATAATTAAAAATCCTAATCTATGTATGGAAAGAAAAATAACTAGCCTACATCTCACAAGAAACCATAATCATCCAAGTAACATGGTCATACAACTAGCCATCATATCACAACTCACTGGTTCATATCTCACAACTCATACTTATCCAAGTAACAATGTCAGGTAACTGGTCTGTGTCTCATAACAACTGGCAATCATCCAAGTATCGATTTCATATAACTAGCCATTCTATAACAGGACACTGGTACATATCTCACACAGAGTTAGTACTCCTGTCATCAGATATTGATTGTTCACAAATCCCCTACGTGCACCCAATACACCGCTACACTGGATCGGTTAGAGGGCTACACGTAATCTGATTCTGGCTTGGTTCGAACTCAAGCAAGAATCAGGTAAATATTAAACTCACGGACCAAATTGGCTACACTTGCTTCACTTTGACCCAGCAAACTAGCCCCAAGCTACACTGGATCATGGGATGAGCCTGGAAGATACATCAACAGCTATATCCGATCATATGAACATGGACTTCTCCATCCCAACTCTTCTTGTTTTTCTAAATCGACAATTGTATTCCACACTGAAACTCTAGTTCACCACCTAAACTCAAACAACACACCGGTACATGTCACTAGGTCTGTTCATGACGCATGAGGCCACTAAGTCATGAACTACTAAGGTTCTCAATCAAAACAATAAGATAATAAATACAAACGATCTAGTACAACGATGACATGTCACATCACATAATTAAAATGAGAATCACACATTCAAAAATAATCTTTTAAATTAATAAATTTATTTACTTCGAAATGATTTCTTTATCCAAAATAAATTCTTTATTTCTTGTTATAATTATCCAAAAATAATTCTATTTTCCAAAATAACTCCTTTTAAATAATTCTTTAAATATTCTTTTTAATATTTTCTCTTACAAAATAAATTTTTTTCTAATTATAATTAATCTAAAATAATTCCCTTTTCAAAATAAACTCCTTTAATTTATTTATAATTATTCTAAAAAGATTCTTTTTCCAAGATAATTCCTTCAAAATATTATAATTATCTAAATGATTCTGCTACCAATATAAATTCTTTTAATTTATCATAATTATTCTAAAAATGCTATTTATCATATCATCATGATTTATCTAATATTATTCATCAACAATCCCATGCAGATAATTATATCACAAACTAATCTATGTGACCAATTACTAACAGATATAAATATTAAAATAACAAGTCAACGAGCAAGAGGGATCTTGCCTCGAGGTATTGTTCATCGATACGTCGTTACTGTGTGAGGATACGGCACGCGGATGAGGCAACGGTGTCACTGCGGTTGAGGAGCGCTGTTGACCGCATCGATGGCTCTGCAGAGAGCTCAAAGAGAGCGACGGAAAGGGTTTAAAGCTCGAGCAGTGATAGGGCTGATTGGAGCTGAGGCACGGCGAGATGAGAGGATGGCGAGGCTGTTGCAAGGGGAGGGAGGAGCTGCTGGAGGTGGTTCAGGGTGGGGGCTACTCGGACAATGGCTGAGGAGAGTTAACAGATAGCGGAGAGGTAGTTGGGCGAGCTGGGGAAGAGGAGACGGAGGTGACTATATAGGAGGGTGGTGGCGGTGACTACGGCGAGCAGGGAGAGGGTGCTTGGGCTGGCGCGACGTCGAAGCGTGGCTAGGGTGTTGGAAGAGGAGGATGAATCGGAGGGGACGAGGGGGCGTGTAGCATGGTCATAGGGGGTTATGGAGTTCGCTAGGGAGATGTGTAGGTGGCGGCTGTAGGGATGACGGAGGAATAGTGAGGATGGCGATGCTCTAAGGGAGTGGCAGAGTAAGGGGTCTGGGCTGCGTTGAAGCTTAGTGTTGGACGTGTAGGGTTGAGAAGGTGCGGCTTCTTGAGCTCGTCAAAGCTCGGTGATGGGGAGGTGAACGGAGTGTTGGACGTGCAGGGTTGAGGGGACTCTTAGAGACAAGCTCAAGGGAGCACGGGGCTAGGGCGGTGTTGGGCGGTCTTTGATGAGGAAGAGAAGACGGAGGACATGAAGGAGAGGTTGGTGGGGCGAGAACGAGAGAATGAGGGGGAGAGAGAGAGAGAGAGGAAGCTCGGTGTGGTTTTCTTGGGTTGAGAGAGAGAACGAGATAATGGTGGGTGTAGGCGTATAAAATTGCCTATAGGTCCCTTAACACAGCTCGACGATGCCGATTCGACAAACCGACAATCGGGCGACGTATCCAAACACGACCGTTAGCCCGCAAACACCGAAGCGGATTAACGAGGCTACGAAGCTGATGAATCACACGCAAAACAACAGAATGAATCCACTCGCGTGCGGAATCAAGCCAACGGGTTGAGGAATCAACGAGTCATCCAACCAAGAGCGGACTTGGACGAATAACAATCGAATCAAGATCAGTTTCGAACTTGAACTCATAGGTGGATTTACTGCCAAATCAGGAACCGGATTTACTGCCAAATCAGGTCAACGAAATGAGTCTGAACCAATCAACCACACAACCGAATCACGGACAAATACAACGTCGGAAAACGACGGAAAACAACGCCTTAAGGGGCTCGGCCGAAACCGAGCCACCACAAGGTGGCTCGGCAGTCGAGCTACCTCAAGGTGGCTCGGCCAATGCCGAGCCACCACCGAGCCACCTCAAGGTGGCTCGGCCAAGGCCGAGCCACCTTGAGGTGGCCGGCCCAGATCTGTGCGCGGGCACAGATCTGGTTGCCTATAAATATGAGAGGGGGTTCATTTGTTCAAAGGTTGGATTTTTTGGAGGCGAAACTCTGCAGGATTCAAGGCTCGGATCTCAGAAAAGATTGAAACTTTGGGGAATCACTCATTCGGATCTGGTGCTCGGCGATCGTCAACGCCAAAAAAGGCAGGTGTTCGAGAGGACCGGATCTCAGATCTACGCAGGCGTACTCCGGATCAGAGCTTGGTCTTTGATCTCGAGATTAGGGCGATTTGTTCCTTGGTGAACTAATCCCCCCTGGCTATTATTTCCTTGGTGAAATAATACCCGTCATACTGCGTAGATCCGACCGGATCTAGATCGCGCGGTGGTCAATAGATCAACCCCCGGCGCAGGCAAACAACCCACGCAAGCGAGCGACCGCAAAACAGGAGCTCGCAATTTGTTCGGCAAATAAGTAAAGAAAGTTGTAATCTTTTTTTATTTTCTTTGATTTTTCATTGTAACCAGATCTTATAAAAAGACCGGATCTTTGTAACTCAAAAAGCTGTTATCTAAGATGACAATAGAATCAATAATGAAGAAAGCTACAGTTTTTCCCGCGAACAATCTGGCGACCACAGTGGGAGCCACCGATCTCGCTGCCGAGATCGTTTCGTCGCAGCCGCGGATCTCAATCCCGGTCGTGGAGGAGGTCGAATACGAGTTCGACCAACAGAAGTTCGAGGAGTACTTGTCGTCCTCGTCCGGATCAACCTCCCCCCGCAAGTCCAAGAAACTCTCCTCTAGGAGAAAAATTCGTTGGTACGAAGAAGTTGAAGCTACCAACGACAACCTCACCCTGATTGACGCCAAAGTTGCGTCGGGTGAAGTTCCTCCAAATCCCAACCAGGTCAGATCTGCTCTGGCCAACCCTTCTGCCGCAGAGGGCGTGGTGACTCTCTTGAAGAGAGCCCGCCAAAGGCAGCGTCAACGCCTTGCGAAACAGTTCGCAAAGGCCATGGAGTCGGTTGACGGTATCCGCTACAATGCGGATCTGAAGAACAAAAGAGGCAAGCAGCCTCAACAATCAATGAATGGTGGTTCCTCTAAGCCGCCAACAATGGAATGGATCCGTGTCAAACGGAACCGATCAACGCTGGAGGAGCGCATTCGCAAGCGCCACGCACTATCAGCACAGGCACGGGCTCAAGCTGAAGAAGCCCGTAGGAAGTTACAGAAAGAGGTGGCCAAGAAGCCGCCATCAACACACAGAGTTTGGAGACCGAAGTCTAAAGCGGCGGTTCAGACCAAGGAGCAACAACTGCAGCCTCCGAAAGTTCAACTTCCGGCGAGTCAACCCAAACCGCCGATGAGTTCCACAACTGCTCTGGGAGATCCCGCAGGACCGTCTCAGAAAAGGAAGTTGGTTTTGGAGCGCCTCGGTCCACTTCCCAAGGAACGAGGCAAAGCTCTAGTTTAGGAACGTTTGGGGCCAATGAAGAAATCCCGAACGATTTAACACGCTGGGGGTCGCCGCAATCCCCAACATGACGAAGAAATCAGGGCAACTAAGCGCACTACGCTGAGCATTAAAGTTCAGGAGCCTGTTGAGAATTCACGCCCACAAAGGCGTGTATCGAGACGCGTGACTCTTGAAAGCCCGAAGAAGGTAATTCACCCCCAGAAGGAAACGTTGTTATCCGATGACGATGACGTTATACTTGGGAAATCGTGCCAGCACACGATAGGTTGCTCTGACTTTCAAACGGACGAGCTGTACTATCGTGCTGGGGGTACGAACAAATCCAGAAAGAGAAGCCCTCGAAGGCTCGAAACTCAGTGCCCTTGTTCAAAGCTCATTCGGGCGGTACTGTCTGAGTGTAACTGTATCAAGGCAGTCCCCGAGAGAGTTTCTGTGTTCGAAAGGCTCAGTACAGAAACGCCAAAACTAAGGCATAGGCGTTTCCAGCAAAGAAGAACGGTGGTCGGCGATGGAGAATTTCCGAGGGTCACCGCCAATATGACCAGCAAGGGAGCATCAGCTCAGGACAATCCCGAGGCGATTCCAGAGGTGCCCCGACGTGTAACTCATCTACAGTCCGGAGCTATCCTTCGGGAGATGAAGAATCATATGCCGGCTCGGCAATTGCATCTGACAACACCGTGTCCAGTGAAGGACAACCCCGCGAGACGTTCATGATAAGCGCGGAACAAGTGGCCAAGATGCTCGAAGAGGCCATGGCCAAACAACAGGAGAGCTTCAGGTTCGAAATGCAGATGGCCATGCAGAATATAAGGGAAATGCATGAGCAACAGATTCAGGCACTGACGAACCAGCAAGATGAACCAAGCCGCCGTAATCAGGTTGTTCAAGAAAATGAGCACCCGAATGCGGACGAAGCTCGCAATGCCAATAATCCTCCCGTCAATGCATGGGGTGGCAATGAGGATGCTAGTCACAACACCACGCTTCCACCTCAGAATCGTGCTAGCGAAGATACAGGTGAAAGTTTGAAGATCAAAAATCTCGAGAGCAAAATCAATACATTGATTTCCGCTCAAGAGACGAAAAAGACGGGCATTCCTTGTCCATACCCAAGAGAGTGGGAATCAATCCCATATCCGGCGAAGTTTAGCCTAATTAACTTCACGCCGTTTAATGGGATGGGTTCACCAACTCAACATTTGATTTACTTCAAATCACACCTGGGAGTAATCTCCGGCAATGAGCCTCTGATGGTGCGGTCATTCGTTGGCACTCTTCGCGGAGCCGCCTTCGATTGGTATCGCCGCCTCAAGCCAGGCAGCATAAACAGCTAGGAAGACATGAAGACTAAGTTCCTAACAAATTTCTTCGACGACGACACCGAGATATCTATCGGATCGTTTCTCGATGAGAAGCAGAAGGATGGGGAGTTAGTCGACACCTTCGTCAAAAGGTTCCGGAACAAGGCGTTGAATTGCCGGGACCCGATCACTGAAGAGTTCATTCTCCAGACCTGCCACAACAATCTTTCGTTGGACGTGTTGGAAGCAATGGGGACAGCACCGTCCAAAACGTGGAAGGATCTGAAGGTCCGAGGGGAGCAAGCTGAGCGATTCCTCCGAAGGAAGAAAGCCGAGAGGGGTCAATCAACAACTAAGCCTCCGAATTCTAACTTCGCCTCCCGTGGTAAGGGCAAGACACCTGCAGCGGCTGTTGATGCTAATCAAACGTCGCAACAGCAATCCCGGAGACAGCAGAAGACTTCGGATCAGAGGCGTAAAAAAGACTACTCCTTCAAAGACGAAGATGTTCCAGCCATCTTCGAATCACTCCTTAAAAATAACAAGATCAAGCTGCCACCGATCACGAATCAGGAGGAAGCTGACAATACTACGGATCCGAAGTACTGCGCATACCACAGGAGGATCCTTCATCCCACCAAGGCCTGCTTTACTTTAAAGAATAGTATCCAGACCTTGGTTGAAGCCGGCGTCATAACGCTAGAGTAAGCTAGTTGAGAACGGCACCACTCCGATAAGTATAAGAGTATAAACTGCTTCTTAAGACTCCGAAGAGTATATGAGTATAAACTGCTTCTCAATCCTCCGACCGGTATAAGAGGTTAAACTGCTCCCTGATACTCCAATAGGTATATGAGTCTAAACTATTTCCTTTCTTCCACGGGAAGTTCCTGGAGAGTGCCATGCGTGGTATTCTTAAGGATAACCCGATCATGCAACCGATACGATGATAAACCCAGTTTCGTAAGAAAAGCTGAGGGTGGATAATTCATGTAACGGGAAGTTCCTGAAAGAATGTTACATGTAATTTTCTTAGGGATAACTCGATCATTACAAATAAAGTGATAAGCACTAAACCCACCGTTTACCTGGTCAAACCTTAGGACCACAACCAAAATCCCCTCTCGATTCCTTCAATGAATGAGAGACACACAAATCGAGCGATCAAACCTTCTTACAGTTAGGATCGTTTTAAACCTCCCACTTGGTCAAACCTTCCTACAGTTAGGACCACAACCAAAATCCCCTCTCGATTCCTCTAATGAACGAGAGGTCCACCTTTAAATCAAGTGATCAAACCTTCCTATAGTTAGGGTCACCTCAAACTCTCGCTTGGTCAAACCTTCCTACAGTTAGGACCAAAATCACGATTTCTCTCAATAAACGAGAAATTCATCTTTAGTTCGGTAATCAAACCTTCCGACAGTTAGGGTTATCCAAATCTTTTCGATTCTCGGAGTGGAGATCCCACTCTCAGTTTCACCTTTCCGGATTCTGGGGGTGGAGATCCCACCTCGAGTCTCCTTTCCAGAATCAAGGAATAGAATATAAAATTCTTCCTTCCTTGTTCGGGGAATAGAATATAAAATTCTTCCTTTCCCACACCAACCCTTTTCCAAGAATTTAGGATTCATCATAGGAAGTTTATCCCGAATCCTAAGTAGGGATAAGTCTGCGCCTAACACGTGTCGCCGGTTTAGTCTTTCTCCGCAGAAAAAGACACCAGAGTTCGATTCTGGGGTATTTTATCCTGAAACCTAAGTAGGGATAAGTCTGCGCCTAACACGCGCCGCTGGTTAGTTCTTAACCGTTAAAAAGAACACCCGCCCACATATTCAACATTGTGGCAGGTTGTTATTAATAACACCAAAATCCATGCCTTACACGTATGGGGAATTTCATCCTGAATCCTAAGAAAGGATATGCCGACGCCTAACACGCGCCGCCGGTTTAGTCTTTCTCCGTAGAAAAAGACACCAGAGTTCGATTCTGGGGTATCTTATCCTAAAACCTAAGTAGGGATAAGTCAGCGTCTAACACACGTTGCCGGGTAGCCTATTCCCGTAACAATAGCGAAGTCTACGTATTCGAAGTCGTAGCACAAAGTCTAAGGGAGTTCATTCCGTTAGTGCAACGTTACATGCGAACGGATTTAGACAATCCGCATGCTAGCCCGACTCAAACGGTAGTCGGTAAAGGCTAATCAAATCCGTTGAAGGCTGGGGGTTAGCCAAAAATCCTAAAGTCACCGCCTAACACGCGTCGCCGGGTAGCCTATTCCCGTAACAAATGGTAAAGCCTATGTATTCAACATCATAGCACAAAGTCTAAGGGAGTTCATTCCTTTAGCACAACATCACATGTGGAACGGACTAAAATAATCCGCATGTAAGCCCGATTCAAACGGTAATTGGTAAGAACACGTCAAATCCGTTAAAGGCTGAGGATTTTCCAAAAATCCTAAGTTAACGTCTCGTACACGTTGCTGTTTAGTCTTTTCACAGGAGAAAGACGAAGTCTACGTATTCAATATCGTAGCACTAAAAAGGTTAACTCTTTTAGCTTAACGTCACATGCGGAACGGACTTAAACAATCTGCATGCTAGCCTGACTCAAACGGTAGTCGGTAAAGGCTTATCAAACCCGTTGATGGCTGAGAATTTGCCAAAAATTCTATAAATACGAGTCATTGACGCATCAATTTTATAAATTGGTCTCGTGACTCAAGTATCTGCCACGCTCTAATTTCTTAAGAGCTTAAACTGTGTATACTCCAGCAGACGTACGAGTATAAACTATGTCGAACGCCGGACAACGCGTCACAAAGAATCTCTAACGCCGGACAACGCATTGTAAATGAAGATTCAACGCCGACGACCGATGGTTAGTTCTGTGTTGAAACAGCAAACTCGAGCTAAAAAGTCAAGAAATTAAGAATCGACTTCAAGTTCAAAATTCCGACAGACGGTCAGACAATAAATACAGCACCGGAACCCTTACAGACATTCGACAAAGCACCGAATAGCCTGGAGGACTGAAGGAGTCAAGAACAGAAGCCATTCCAAGGCCCCGTTACACCGATTGAAGGTCGGGACGATCATATCCAAAGTATTCCAGACTCTTCTATAAAAGAACGAGGCTGGAAAACTTTGGAGGGGGTATCTGTAGACGTATAAAATTACCTATAGGTCCCTTAACACAGCTCAACGACGCCGATTCGACAAACCGACAATCGGGCGATGTATCCAAACACGACCGTTAGCCCGCAAACACCGAAGCGGATTAACGAGGCTACGAAGCTGACGAACCGCACGCAAAACAACGGAATGAATCCACTCGCATGCGGAATCAAGCCAACGGGTTGAGGAATCAACGAGTCATCCAACCAAGAGCGGACTCGGACGAATAACGATCGAATCAAGATCAGTTTCGGACTCGAACTCAGAGGTGGATTTACTGCCAAATCAGGAACCGGATTTACTGCCAAATCAGGTCAACGAAACGAGTCCGAACCAATCAACCACACAACCGAATCACGGACAAATACAACGCCGAAAAACGACGGAAAACAACGCCTTAAGGGGGCTCGGCCGAAACCGAACCACCACAAGGTGGCTCGGCCCAAGCCGAGCCACCTCAAGGTGGCTCGGCCAATGCCGAGCCACCCTGAGGTGGCTCGGCGGCCGAGCCACCTCAAGGTGGCTCTGCCAAGGCCGAGCCACCTTGAGGTTGCCGGCCCAGATCTGTGCGCGGGCACAGATCTCGTTGCCAATAAATATGAGAGGGGGTTCATTTGTTCAAAGGTTGGATTTTTTGGAGGCGAAACTCTGCATGATTCAAGTCTCGGATCTCAGAAAAGATTGAAACTTTGGGACTTCGGGGAATCACTCATCCGGATCTGGTGCTCGACGATCGTTAACGCCGAAAAAGGCAGGTGTTCGAGAGGACCGGATCTCAGATCTACGCAGGCGTACTCTGGATCAAAGCTTGGTCTTTGATCCCGAGATTAGGGTGATTTGTTCCTTGGTGAACTAATCTCCCCCCCGGCTATTATTTCCTTGGTGAAATAATACCCGTCGTACTACGTAGATCCGACCGGATCTAGATCACGCGGTGGTCAACGGATCAACCCCCGGCGCAGGCAAACAACCCACGCAAGCGAGCGACCACAAAACAGGAGCTCGCGATTTGTTCGGCAAATAAGGAAAGAAAGTTGTAATCTTTTTTATTTTCTTTGATTTTTCATTGTAACCGGATCTTATAAAAAGACCGGATCTTTGTAACTCAAAAAGCTGTTATCTAAGATGATAATGGAATCAACAATGAAGAAAGCTACAGTTTTTCCCGCGAACAGTGGGGATGGGCTCGTTGTGGGTTTTAAGGAAGAAGAGAGAGAATGAAAGAGAGAGGTGAGGGTTGATGTCAAGCGGCGTGAAAAGAGAGGAGGGTGTCGGCGGATGGGGGCGGGTCAGAGAAGTGAGGCGCGCGGGAACGAGGAAGGGATTTTAGGGAGTGGGGTAGGATAGAGAGAGAAAATGAGATAGATATATCATAGGTGGGAGAGGAAAACACATGGAAAAATATACCTATTTAAAATAATACAAATACTAATAATAACAATAATGAATAACCAACATTAATTTAAAAGTCTTTACCATAACAATTAATTTATAATTAGCAATACCATTAAAATAAATATAAAAACATATTTTTAAATCATAAAATCCTAGAAAATTAGGGAAAATACAAATACTCTTTTGAAAAATAATATTTAATATTTAAATATTAGAAAAAATTATTTAAAGCGGTATCGAAAATCACTGTCCTTACATCCTACCCTCCTTAAAACAAATTCTACCCTCGAAATTCAAAATAAGAATGATGCACAAAAACCAAGGACATAAATATAGAACTAAAGACTCACTTTAACTCAAATAGAGAAGGATTCAGGATATACTGCATGTTCATAAGCAATGGGAATGTACTACATGAACAATACAGATAAGATACAAGATGTGATAGATAAAATTCAGGAAATAGATGAGGGTATCGCTGTCGCATCTCAGACTCAGTCTCCCAAGTTGACTCCCCAGGAGAATCTGGATTCCACATCACATGAATGAGCGTGATGGTCTTGTTCCGGAGAGTCTTCTCTCTTCGGTTCAGGAACACCACTGGCTGCTTCTCGTATGTTAGATCAGGTCGCACCTCAATCTCCAAGAAATCTACGACATTACTCGGATCTCTGACATATCTTCGCAACTGAGAAACATGGAATACGTCATGCACTCCAGCCAATGCGGGTGGTAATGCAAATCGATACGCCACTTCTCCAATTCTCTCTAATACGTTGAAAGGTCCTACATATCGTAGGCTCAACTTCCTACACCTTCCAAAGCGAATGATGCCTCGGTTGGGGAAATCTTCAGGAACACATGATCACCTGGCTGAAACTCCAAGTGTCGATGCTTCGCATCCGCCCAATGCTTAAATCGGTCTTGTGCTATGCGAAGTCGCTCCTGAAGGATCCTGACAGCATCAACTGACTTGGCAATCAGCTCGGTCCCAAAAATCTCTCGCTCACCAACATCGTCCCAACTCAAAGGAAAGCGGCACTTCCTCCTATACAATACCGCAAAAGGGGCCATTCTAATGCTAGCCTGGAAGCTATTATTGTATGTAAACTCCACCAGACGTTGATGGCCTTCCCATGACCCGTGAAGGTCAAGCATACAAGGTCTAAGCATATCCTCCAAAATCTGAATAGTCCTCTCTCACTATCCATTGGTCATTGGATGATAAGCTGTGCTGAAACTGATTGGTCCCAAGACGCGCCTGCAAACTCTTCCAAAACTCAGAAGTAAATTACGTATCGCAATCCGAGATGATGCACACTGAAACTCTGTGTAATTGTATGATCTCCTCCATGTATCTCTGAGCAATATGCTCTGTCGACTGTCCCACTCGGAAGGGTATGAAATGAACCGATTTGGTTAATCGATCTATGATCACCCAAACAGCATCATTCTGCTTAGGGCTCCGAGGTAAGCCAGTAACAAAGTTCATAGTGACGTGTTTCCATTTCCACTCCGGAATGGGCGATGGTTGCAGTAGACCTGCGATGCGCTGAAGCTCTGCCTTCATATGTTGACACATAAGGCACTTTGCCACACTATGAGCCACATCTCTCTTCATACCATGCCACCAAAAATTGAGCTTAAAATACTTGTACATCTTCGTGCCTCTAGGGTGAATAGAGTAAGGTGAGTTGTGAGCTTCCTGTAATATCTCTTCTCGAACATCTCCTTCTGGTATGCAAATACGACTCCCAAATCGTAAGGATTCGTCCTCATGAACAACAAATTCCAACCGAAGCTGCACTTCTAAAGAAATGAGTAAGCTGATTGTGGAGCCTTGATTCGCTCGACCAATGTTGATTTAATCTGAAGATTCATCAAAGAAGCAGTGACTCCTGGAAGAAGAACTTCTATACTCATATCCCTCACTTCCTACTGAAGTCTCCACTAAGCCGTGAGGGTCATGATCGCCGGCAAATGGCTCAAAGCATCTGGTACAACATTGATCTTGCTAAGATGGTACTAAAGGTCAATGTCGTAATCTGCCATCAGCTCCAACCATCAACGTTGTCTCATGTTGAGCTCCTTCTGAGTAAAAATGTACTTCAAGCTCTTGTGATACGTGAACACCTTCACTTGCTCTCCAAACAAAAAATGTCTCTAAAGCTTAAGAGCAAAAATCACAGCTGTCATCTCCAGGTTGTGGGTAGGGTAATTCTGCTCGTGCTTCTTCAACTGACGAGATGCATACGCTACCACATGACCATCTTGTTAGAGAACGCATCCTAATCCTCTTCCAGATGCATTGCAAAACACCTCAAAGTTACCACTCTTATCTGGTATCATCAAGACCGGGGCCGAGATCAGTCGAGACTTTAACTCCTCAAACACCTGCTCACAAGTGTCGGACCAGACAAATTTAATATCCTTCCTCGTAAGTCGCATCATCGGCTTCGCAATCTTTGAGAAGTCCTTGATGAAGTGTCGGTAGTATCCAGCTAGCCCTAGGAAGCTCTTAATGTTAGACACCGTCTTAGGGGTAGGCTAATCCTTAAAAGCAGCTACTTTCTCTGGATCAACTGATATGCCGTCTCCTAATACCACGGGTCCTAGAAACGCAATGCGATCTAGCTAGAATTGACACTTACTATACTTGGCGAATAGCCGATGCTCTCTCAAGGTCTTCAACACGTACCGCAAATGCTCTGCGTGTTCAACTTCACTCTTAGAGTACACCAGGATATCATCAATAAAGACTTCTACAAATTTGTCCAATACATCATAGAATACCAGATTCATCAGGTTCATGGATGTTGTCAACGCATTACTAAGAACTCATAATGTCCATATCTCGTTCGGAATGCAGGCTTGGGAACATCAGAGTCCTTGACCTTCACCTGTTGATATCCACTCCACAGATCCAGCTTAGAAAATACTCTCGATCCTCCTAATTGGTCAAAGATATCATCGATACGGGGAAGAGGATACTTATTCTTTACTGTCACAGCATTCAACTCTCGGTAGTCGATGCACATCCGCTTGGATCCATCCTTCTTACCCACAAGCAATACAGGTGCTCCCCAGGCTGATACACTAGGTCGTATCAAGCCTCTCTGTAATAGATCATCCAACTGAGTCCGAAGCTCAGCCAACTTAGCTGGAGGCATACGATAATGGGTCTTGAAGATCGGAGTAGTCCTAGGCTTCAATTCTATAGAAAACTCAATTGCTCGATCTGGTGGTAACCCGTAAATGTTATCGAGAAATACATCTTCAAATTCCCAAACAACAGTTGGCTTCTTAGGTTCCACCTGCATGGTAGCAATCGTCACCTTCTTTGGTCTAGCTCTATGCTTCACAGGTCCAACCGAGATACTACAATTGAGGAATTCAAACCTCAGGTGATCTGGTATCTCATAAAAACCGAATGCTACTATGACCTGCTTCTGTAGAGGAAGAGGCCCTACTCGAGGATAAGGTCTGTGCTGAGCCGGAGCTACTGGGGCTAGTCGAGGTGGAGCTGGAAGAGCTGCCCGAACTGGAGGTGGAGGCAAGCTAGCCTACAGCCGTTGTGTACATTCCCAACTGACATGGTCGGGGTATCCACAGGCATAGCACAGACGAAGACGCCTGCGGCACTCCTGCTGGGTATGCCTAGTGTAGCCATAATAGGTGCACTTCACCAAAGGATGGCCACGAGTCCGCACTCTAGAACACTGATAGGGGTCGACCTGAGGAAGCGGCTGCCACTGGGAAAACGACCGCCTCTGTGGAGCATGCTGCTACCTCAGAGGAGGACGCTCGATATTCCGGGCTGGAGATCCTGGTGCTCTGCTCTGCATCACATGTGGATCTTCAGGCTCCTTTTGAACACTCTTGATCTCACGCGCTGCATCCAACATAGCGTCATGAGTCGCAAGGGCCCTACTAGCCAGAGCCAACCTAATGTACTTGTCCAGACCCTTCTTAGGATCTATAACCAAGTGGGGAGCATATCAACTGAGGGAAGAGAACTCGGCCTCATAATCATTGATTGATCGACCTCCCTGCTTGAGCTCGACAAATCTACGCAAAAGCTAATCCCGGGCTGACTGAGGAAAATACTTCCTATTGAAGCGATCTGTGAACGTCTCCCACAGAATCGGCCTCTCCACGTGTGTCTTCTCAGTAGCCCACTAGATTCTTGGTACTGTTCTTCTACTTCTTGAGCATTCTGATCATAATCTTTCAAGTAATCTTTTCCTGACCGGGTGCTAGGGTTGCCTCCTAGGTCTACTGCAAGAATGATGCTCTCTTGTTCTGAGTCTGTGAGAGGTCTAAGATGATCATCATTCTTATTAATGGAGGGGATAATCATGTTGGATGACTTATCCTTGCCTCTTGTCTTTTTGGATGAGGTATTCATCCATTGTTGATCTTCAACCAAATCGGGATGGACCCACATAATCTCCCCTTTGGGGGTAGTGAGGGGTATCAACCCCTATCTTGCTGATCATACAAATCAGTACTTTTCATGTGCATTTCTCCTTTATAGATGGGGATAACTCCATCTGTAGCTGCTACCGGAGGGAAATTACCAAACTGGACCGCTATCAAATTAGTAGATATAGTCTTCTGCTCGGGCTTCAATGTAAGCACATTGGCATTCACCAAATTTTGTAGGATATCATTAAAAACATAGCATTTTTTGGTAGTATGTCCCAGGAACATATGATAATGATAGTAATTAGGGTCGTCCACTTTTCCTGCCTCTTCCGGTTTCCTGATCTCTGGAAGTTGTAGCTTATTATTCTTTCGAAGTAGCTAGAACAAAGTGTCCACGTGCTCCTCTTTGAACAAGTACTGCTTGAGTGCTCTTTGCCGATTCAGTGCATTGTATTGATTAGCGGGTGATGCCCGCGTAATAGCATCGGTAGCCAAAGTCTCCTTTCCGTTGAACCGTGGAGCATTGCTTTGGTTGCGTTGTTGCTGCGGCTTAGGTTGAGTAACTTCTTCAGCCTTGAACCGAGCAATGATTTCTTCAGCTTGTTCTCCTTGTGAAACTAATTGTCTCCAGGAGTGACATTCTACCACTCCTATTTGAGAAAGGAGCTGGGTCTGCAAGTTATGCCTGTAAGTTTCAACCAATGTGGATTGGGTCATACCTGATGGACATCGTAATGCTATGCTACGGAATCTTTTCCATGTAAGTCTTGATGGACTCCCCCTTCCTCTGTTTAGTGGAAAGAAGGATCGGGATAGACACTTCCGTATCATCCTCAAAAAACCTGGCTAAGAAAAGCCTTTCTAGATCTACCCATTTTTTAATGGATCCAGCAGGCAGTTTCATGAACCACTCGAAAGCAACTCCCTTAAAGGTTCCGATGAACAAACGGGTCAAGATTGCATCATTTAACACCACGTCTCCAGTCTGTGACTTGAAGTAGTAGATGTATTAGTTTGGTGATCATGTGCTATCATAAGGTTGCAAGGTTGGGGCCTTAAATTTCAATGGATAGGGAGCTGTGTCCCATTCAACAAGATAAGACCGTAATACCCCTTCTTCACAAAGCTCGCTTCTGTTGGCGATTACGTTGAGGTGAGCCTCTAGTTCATCAACCTTAAATGATTGAGGATTCTGCTCCTTATCAGCTTCTTTCTCATTTTCGGATGAAGACTCTAGGTTATGAGTCTCACGTTTCGAATTCTCATGTGTCTTCTGTTTTCCCTTTGAAATTATTCTCCGGGAAGATTCAGGCTTTTGGCCTCTTTCTGCACGGAGTTCGGCTAACATGTCCTTCACCTGGAGGAGTGTTTCCTACTATGCCTAGAGCATGACATGATGTTTGCCAACTCTCTTTGCTAAGTCGTTAGAGCTTCTAGTCATGTAAACGGGAGCCTCACGTGCCATGATGGAGCTTGAGGATTGAGAATCCTCAATTGCTGAATGTTCATCATATGAAGCAATCCCTTTGGCTAACCTTTGATAGTTAACTGGGTGGATAGCTCCTGTGCGAGTCTGACTACGTTGATACACTCCTTTGAACTCGTCACAATTTTCCCTAACAGTCGGGAATGGCTTCTTTCTGATTCATTAGAGCTAGGAGCTGAGGCTATCCATCGGCCGATCACATTGATAGTAACCACAGGATATTTAGAAATCCTCTTTTTGTTGTGACGTCATCGCTTAGCAGGCCTAGTGACATTTGTCAATTAGTCAAACACTAATTGCGAGGTTCAGATGTGCAACAGTAGCATTCTGAGAGGACTGCAGAAATAAACCGCTCACATTAACAAGGGTGAGCTGTTTGTTGCGTAGGTCACCCTTTCGACAGCAATTCCCATAAATCGGAGACTTGTGGCAGATCTATCACAGAGTGTGAGGATGAATATGAAACCACCTACCTGTTAGTGGGCAAGACAGGCTCTTGAAGAACATGAATCTGAAATCCATGTTGATTTTTCTAAACTTGACGGACCACGTCACGTTCTGGACAAGAAACGCGAGAGTCGCATTTTGATTTATAAACGCTAGGCTGAGGCCTATGTTTCTGAGATGATATGTGCCCTTGAGGGTCACATTGTGGTTGAACGTACTCTTGAGGTGTGTGTTTGATTGATGAAACAGACCCCTGATGGTCATGTTTTGGTTGAAGCACCCCTGGAGTGTGCGTTTATCTTTAGAAACGCTTTCCTAAGGACTGCATTTTGGATGAACAATACACCACTGGGAGTCACATTTAAATTATATCACGCGGGGCTCATAGTTAGGTTCATTGCCATGAAGTGTGCATTCTAGAGCAGAAACACAACGCTCAGGCAGAGGTTCAAAAATGCGACATTCGTGTTGGTTCAGATTTCGGCTATTTCGTAGATGCGCTCGTCGTATGGATCTTCTCATTCTTCGAGCTGCGTTCTTCTTGGCTTGTCTCAATGCCTTGGCAACATCATCGGCGTTGACTGGATCTACCTCCGTCATAGGCCTTTTACGACCCATGACATGTCGTGTTGACGCGGTGGAGAATTTTCAACTCGTTTAATGAGTTTGGTCGAGGTGGAGCCTATTCCTTCAGAGGCGAGGCTGTTTGATGAATTTTGGCCAAATGAGAGGGCTTTCTTTGGTATTTCAGCAACAATTGGAGCTTTGATCTCTTTAGAGATATTACGGACATTGCGTCTAGCCTTAGGGCTAAACGATCCAAAGGAGATGGCTTCCTCGTACTTGGCTTGATCAAACTCTACAACGAGAGTTTTGACAGTTGTTCTAGTGAGATGAACATCAGATTGTGCCACCACTTCTTTGTCAGAGAAGCTATTCCCCAGCGAAGTCACCATCTTTTGTTTGGTGGAAAATTTGTGAAATAAAAATAAACGAATTGTGTTTGATTTTATTCTCTCTAACTGCTTAGACAAAGAATGTTTATAACTCTCTCAAATTTAATTACAATTTGGATTTCTTGATTACAAAAGAAATGAGAATTGATCTGAATTCTCTCCTTTTTTTGATTCTGGGTTCTTCACGGTGGCGATGGAATGCCTCCTTTGAATGCTCGCGTCAAATTTGCTCTCCGTTGACGATCCGCACGTCTCAATTCACTAGAACAACTAACTTGCATGGCAAGTTTGATTAGGAACTCTTAACGAGTTTTGCAACTCAGAATGAGTCTTAACTCTGTGACAAAGTTGATTTTGAACCGAAAATTCGGTTAAGAGCCAAGTAGATTTTCTTTTGCTAAAGGATGCTCCAAGATTTGATCTTCTTGTTACTAAAGATCTGTAGTCGATCCGAACTTCAATAAAATCCAAGAAGAACTAGCATATCCGAACTCCAAAACTCTAACCTCTTACCCTAAAGAGTTTGGTGGGGTTTTATAGGAGGATAAGGGGTGTAACTAACCCCTTAATCCGTTCCTAAGTGGGCGTGATTCTCTCAGATCGTGGAAAAATGGTTCTAAAACCGTTCGGCTCATGTTTGAATGAGTCAAGTGCTCAGATCGGCATTAGGGACCCTAACCCTACGTCTGAGACTAGAGATACAGATTTGGGTGTCTACTAGATGCTAAAAATACAAGGGCTGCTTGCATTTCATTTGCTGAGGGTTGGAAACGCAGGGGTCTCCTGCGTTTCAAGAACCGAAACACGAAGGTGAGTTCTGTGTTTAGAAGTGGCTAGTGACTTGTAACCTCTTCTGTAAAGCGTTGCAAAGACCATTGTTTAATAATCTTCGCTTTAGCGGTTTTGAGGTGTGAGAGTCGTTAGATTGTTACTCTCACAGTTGATGGTATAGGCCACCAAATAGAGTCTTCATCAGTCGTTAGAAGGGTCGTTGAATTGTAACTTCTCTCGATCTATGTGAAAAGTCCTCCATTTTTAGCTTTTGTGAAAGTCGTTTAATTGTAACATTCATTATCAAAATATTAATTGAGGTTTGATAGAGACCAGCTATCTGTCGTGATTTTTAGACAGCCTACAGGGGGCATGATATCCAACATGTTTCTCTTCCAACTGTCTACAAGACTATACGTTGGAATACCAAATATGCGTAAAGTTGAGTAGTCCACTAATTCTCCTTGCCATATGTCCTTTGGGATTTGAAGATCAACAATTGCAGATGGTGACCTGTTAATCGAATAACACACATGATTTACCGCTTTCGCCCAAAAACCTTCAGACATGTCTGCTTGTAGCAAGAGACTACGGGATCTTTCTATCAGTGTCTTATTCATGCGTTTAGCTACTTCTATATGTTTTCTGGTCATCCTAGAATAATTAACTGATGCTGGATACCTTCATTAGTCAAGTATTCTTTGAATTCCCCGGAGGTATACTCATCCCCATTATCTGACCCCAAGACTTTTAATATTAGCCCCTCCTGATTTTCCACCAATGCTTTTCACTCCTTGAACTTCTAAAAAACCTCATACTTTTGCCTCAAGAAGACCCAAAGCTACATGGAGAAATCATCAATTAATGAAGGCAACATAGTACCTTAAACCCCCAATAGATGCCTTCGGTGTGGGACTCACACATCAGTGTGAACAAGATCTAGCAACCCCTTAGACTTATCTGCGAAGTAGAAAAAGATACTCTATGTCGCTTCCCCATAACACAATACTTACAAAGTCAAGTTTGCATTGAGTTATTCCTTAAAGCACGTCCTTGTCATGGAGTACTTGCAAACCCCTTTAGCTCATTTGTCCTAGACGCATGTGCAAAAGTCTCGATCGATTAGTCTTCTCTGCTGCGACTAAAACCTCGCCCTCAATGATTCTGCCTACCTATCTGTACAAGTTCCTCTTGCGCTCCCCTTTTAGAATAGTAGTAGCACCCCTGGTGACTGTGATAGTTCCACCTTCACCACTAAACTGTCACCCTTGAGCCTCAAGAGCTTCTAGCGAAAGAAGATTTTTCTTTAAGTCCGGAACATACCTAACATTAGAGAGAGTTCTTTCCATTGTGCATCTTCATCCTAACGTTCCCAATGCCAACAATCTGACACACTGCATCGTTCCCTATAAGAACCGATCCTCCAGAAACATGCATGTAAGTGCTAAACCACTCCCTCCTTAGGCACATGTGATATGTGCATTCTAAATCAAGTAACAAATCATCGGTATACTTTTCTGTACCTGACTCCGCAGTCAGTACGTTACAGAGATCTTCTATAACACCAGCATGGTTATCCTTATCCTTAGTGCTGTCAGTCTTGCCATCCTATTTCTTCAAGTACTCCTTATACAACTTGCAATCCTTCTTGAAGTGACCTAGTCGTTTGTACCAAAAATAGAGGACAGAACTAGAGTTTCCTTGAGCCTTGACCGGCTCCTTGTCCTTCAACTTCTCTTTTTTTACATTAGCCACTAGACCTGAAAATTCCTCCATGGTGTCTGCCTTCCTAATGAGTACATTATGTTAGACCCTATGTAGGCGTATAAAACTGCCTATAGGTCCCTTAACACAGCTCGACGACGTCGATTAGACAAACGAACCATCGAGCAACGTATCCAAACACGATCGTTAGTCCACAACACCGAAGCCAAGTGACACGCGACGAAGCGTATTAATAAGGCTACGAAGCTAACGAACCGCACGTAAACAATAGAATAAATCCACTCGCGTGCGGAATCAAGCCAACGGGTTGAAGAATTAATGAGTCATCCAACCAAGAACGGACTCGGATGAATCGCGATCGAATCAAGATCAGTTTCGGACTCGAACTCAGAATCAAATTTACTCCCAAATCAGGTCAACAAATCAAGTCCGAACAAGTCAACCACAGAACCGGAAAACGGGCACAAAGAGACAAAACGGATACAACAACCAAACGACGGATCCCAAACACCCAGAGGGGGCTCGGCCGAAACCGAGCCACCTTAAAGTGGCTCGGCCCAAGCCGAGCCACCCTGAGGTGGCTCGGTGGCCGAGCCACCCCACAGCCGAGCCACCCCACAACCGAGCCACCTCAGGGTGGCTCGGCCAAGACCGAGCCACCCTGAGGTGGCTCGGCCAAGGCCGAGCCACCCTGGGGTGGCTCGGCAGTCGAGCCACCTCAGGGTGGCTCGGCATGAGCCGAGCCACCTTGAGGTGGCTGGCGGCCTGGGTGTCGGGCATTTGTGCGCAGGCACAGTTCAGGGTGCCTATAAATAGGCCACCCCCTTGTTCATTTAGAAAGGTTGGAAAAATTAGAGTCGAAGCTCTGCCAAATTCAGATCTCAAAACTTAAAAAGATTGGAGCTTTAAGACTTTGAAGACTTGGACTTCCAGATCTGGTGCTCGGCGATCGTCAACGCTAAATAAGGCAAGAGTTCGAGAGGATCGGATCTTAGATCTACATAGTTTTCCTCCGGATCAAAGCTTGGTCTTTGATCCCGAGATTAGGGTGATTATTTCCTTGGTGAATTAATCCCCCCGGCTATTATTTCCTTGGCAAAATAATAATCGTCGTACTGCGTAGATCCGACCGGATCTAGATCTCGCCGTGGTCAACGGATAAACCCCCGGCGCAGGCAAACAACCCACGCAAGCGAGAGACCGCAAAACAGGAGCTCGTGATTTGTTCGGTAAACAAGAGAAAAGTTATAATTTTTCATTTCTTTTATTTGATTTTTCATTGTAACCGGATCTTATAAAAAGACCGGATCTTTGTAATCGATAAACTGTTACAAGAGTGTGCAATGGAATCAATGATGAAAGACATAATTTTTCCCGCGAACAATCTGGCGACCACAGTGGGAGCCACCGATCTCGATGCCGAGATCGTTGCGTCGCAGCCGCGGATCTTGATCCCGGTCGAGGAGGAGGTCGAGTATGAATTCGACCAACGAAAGTTCGAGGAGTATCTGTCATCTTCGTCCGGATCCACCTCCCCTCGCAAGTCCAAGTCTCCAAAGTTCTCCTCTAGGAGAAAAATCCGTTGGTATGAAGAAATGGAGAATACCAACGAAGATCTCACCCCGATTGATGCCGAAGGTGCATCGGGTAAAGTTCCACTAACCTCCAACCAGGTCGGAGCTGTTCTGGCAAACCCTTCCGCCGCAGAGGGCGTGGTGATTCTCTCTAAGAGAGCCCGCCAAAGGCGACGTCAACGCTTGGCATGACAATTCGCGAAGGCGATGGAGTCCACCGATGGGATCCGCTACAATGTGGATCTGAAGAACAGGAGAGGCAAACAACCTCAACGACCAATGAATGGCAGCTCTTCCAAGCCGCCAATGAACGAATGGATCCGCATTAAACGAAATCGTTCAACACTTGAGGAGCGCATTCACAAGCGTCGCGCACTCTCAGCGCAAGCACGGGCTCAAGTCCAAGAAGCCCGTAGAAGGTTGCAGAAGGAGATGGCCAAGAAGCCGCCACCAACCCGCCAAATATGGAAGCCGAAGTCTAAAACCGCAACTCAGGCTAAGGAATAATCAATACAGCCTTCAAATTGAGTTCAACCTCCCGAACCATCCTGGAGAAGGAGGTCAATCTTGGAGCGCCTCGGTCCAATTCCCGATGAGCACAGCAAAGTTCATGAACGCTTGGGCCCGATGAAGAAGCCCCGAACGACTCAACATGCTGAGGGTCGCTGTCACTTTTAGCATGACAAGAAGTTCAAGGCAGCTGCGCACGCCAATTTGCGCATTGGAGTCCAGGAGCCCGCTGAGAGCTCACGCCCACAAAGGCGCGTTTCGAGGCGCGTGACTCCTGAAAGCCCAAAGAAGGCAATTCCCTCTCAGAAGGAAACATTATTGTCTGATGATGATTGCGTTATACCTAAGAAATCGTGCCAACACACGATAGGTTGCTCCGACTTTCAAACAGACGAGCTGTACTATCGTGCTGGGGGTGCGAGCAAAACCAGAAAGAGAAATCCTCAAAGGCGAGAGAATCAATGCCCCTGTTCCAAACTCATTCGGGCGGTATTGTCTGAGTGTAACTGCATCAAGACGGTCCCCGAAAGAGTTTCGGTTTTCGAAAGGCTCAGCGTTGAAATGCCAAAGCCAAGGTCTAGGCGTTTCCGACGAAGAAGAACGGCGATTGAGGATGGAGAATTTCCGAGGGTCACTGCTAACATGACCAGCAAAAGGACATCGACACGGGATGATCTCGAGTCGATTCTGAAAGCATCCCGGCGTCTAACCCGTCTGCAGTCCGGAGCCATCGCACGAGGAACTTATGGTAGGGTTCGGATAAGACCACCTTCAGAAGATGAAGAATCGGATGCTTACTCTGCGGTTGCGTCTGACAACACCATATCCGGCGAAGGAGAACCCCGCAAGTCATTCATGATAAGCGCGGAACAAGTGGCCAAGATGCTCGAAGATGCCATGGCCAAACAATAGGAGAGCTTTAGGCTCGAAATGCAGATGGCCATGCAGAATATGAAAGAAATGTATGAGCAACAACTCCAGGCACCGAGGAACCAACAAGGCGAACCAAGTCGTCGTAACCAGAACAATCTGGAAAATGAGGACACAGGTGCAAATGAAACTCATAATGCCAATAACCCTCCCATCAACGCAGGGGGTGGTAATGAGGATGCCAACGAAGATACAAGTGAAAACTTGAAGATCAAAAGCCTCGAGAGCAAAATCAATACGTTGATGTCCGCTCAAGAGGTGAAGAAAACGGGCATTCCTTGTCTATACCCAAGAGAATGGGAATCAATCCCCTATCCGATGAAGTTTAGTCTAATCAACTTCACACTGTTCGATGGGAAGGGTTCCCCCACTCAGCATTTGATTTATTTCAAATCTCACCTGGGTGTTATCTCCGGTAATGAGCCTCTGATGGTGCGGTCATTCGTTGGCACCCTTCACGGAGCCGCCTTCGATTGGTATCGCCGCCTCAAGCCAGGAAGCGTGAATAGCTGGGACGACATGGAGACAAAATTCCTCGCTAACTTCTTCGACGACGACACCGAGATATCCATCGGGTCGTTACTCGACGAGAAACAGAAAGACGGGGAGTTAGTCGACACCTTCGTCAAAAGGTTCCGGAACAAGGCGTTGAATTGCCGGGACCCAATCACTGAGGAGTTCATTCTTCAGACTTGCCACAACAACCTCGCACTGGACGTGTTGGAAGCAATAGGGACAGCACCGTCCAACACTTGGAAAGACTTGAAGGTGCGTGGTGAACAAGCCGAACGCTTCCTCCGAAGGAAGAAGGCCGAGAGGAGCCAATCGAGAACTAATCCTCCAAACTTGAACTTCGCCTCCCGTGGTAAGGGCAAGACACCTGCAGCAGCTGTCGATGCTAATCAAACATCACAACAGCAGTCCCAGAGACAGCAGAAGACTTTGGATCAGAGGCCTCAAAAAGAGTACTCCTTCAAGGACGAAGATGTTCCAGCCATCTTTGAATCACTCCTTAAAAATAACAAGATCAAGCTGCCACCGATAACGAATCAGGAGGAAGCTGACAATACTGCGGAGCCGAAGTACTGCGCATACCATAGGAGGATCCTTCATCCCACCAAGGCCTGCTTTACTTTAAAGAATAGTATCCAGACCTTGGTTGAAGCCGGCGTCATAACGCTGGAGTAAGCCAGTTGAGAACGGCATGACTCCGATAAGTATAAGAGTATAAATGGCTTCTCAACATTCCGACAAGTATACGAGTATAAACTGCTTCTTAATACTCCAATAGGTATATGAGTCTAAACTATTTCCTATCGTTGATGGGAAGTTCCTGGAGAATGTTATGCTAATATTCTTAAGGATAACCCGGTCATGTAACGGAGTACAAAGTCAGACCCAGGTCCAAGAAGGAAGCTGGGGGTGGATGATTCGTGTAATGGGAAGCTCCCGGAAGAATACTATATGTAATTTTCTTAGGGATAACCCGATCATTACGAACAAAGTAATAAACACTAAACCCTCACTGTGATTTGTACGAATCCACATTCCTATTGTGATTTGTACTCTCACTCTCACTTTTCACTCGGTCAAACCTTCCTACAGTTAGGGCCAAAACCAAAATCCCCTCTCGATTCCTTCAATGAACGAGAGGCCCACAAATCGAGCGATCAAACCTTCTTACAGTTAGGATCGTTTTAAACACCCCACTTGGTCAAACCTTCCTACAGTTAGGACCACAACCAAAATCCCCTCTCGATTCCTCCAATGAACGAGAGGTCCGCTTTCAAATCGGGTGATCAAACCTTCCTACAGATAGGGTCATCTCAAACTCTCGCTTACCTTCCTACAGTTAGGACCAAAACCACGTTTCACTCTCGATAAACGAGAAATTCATCTTTAGTTCGGTAATCAAACCTTCCGACAGTTAGGGTTATTCGAATCTTTTCGATTCTCAGAGTGGAGATCCCACTCTCAGTTTCACCTTTCCGAATTCTGGGGGTGGAGATCCCACCTCGAGTCTTCTTTCCAACTGGGAATAGAATATAAAATTCTTCCTTCCTTATTCGGGGAATAGAATATAAAATTCTTTCTTCCCCACATCAATCCTTTTTCTAAGAATTTAGGATTCATCCTAGCTATTTTATCCCGAAACCTAAGCAGGGATAAGTCTGCGCCTAACACGCGCTACCGGTTTAGTCTTTCACCGATTGAAGAAGACACCAGAGTTCGATTCTGGGGTATTTTATCCCAAAACCTAAGTAGGGATAAGTCTGCGCCTAACCCACGCTGCCGGTTAGTTCTTAACCGTTAAAAAGAACACCCGTCCGCATATTCAACATTGTGGCAGGTTGTTATTAATAACACCAAAATCCATGCCTTACACGCATGGGGAATTTCATCCTGAATCCTAAGAAAGGATATGCCGATGCCTAGCACGCGTTACCGGTTTAGTCTTTTACCGATTGAAGAAGACACCAGAGTTCGATTCTGGGGTATTTTATCCCGAAGTCTAAGTAGGGATAAGTCAGCGTCTAATACACGTTGCTGGGTAGGCTATTTCCATGACAATGGCGAAGTCTACGTATTCGAAGTCGTAGCACAATGTTTAAGGGAGTTCATTCCTTTAGCGCAACGTTACATGCGGAACGGATTTAGACAATCCGCATGCTAGCCCGACTCAAACGGTAGTCGGTAAAGCCTAATCAAATCCGTTGAAGGCTGGGGGTTAGCCAAAAATCCTAAAGTCAACGCCTAACACGCGTCGCCGGGTAACCTATTCCCGTAACAAATGGTAAAGTCTATGTATTCAACATCATAGCACAAAGTCTAAGGGAGTTCATTCCTTTAGCACAACGTCACATGCGGAACGGACTAAAACAATCCGCATGTAAGCCCGATTCAAATGGTAATCGGTAAGAGCACGTCAAATCCGTTGAAGGCTGAGGATTTGCCAAAAATCCTAAGTCAACGTCTCATACACATTGCTGTTTAGTCTTTTCACAGGAGAAAGACGAAGTCTACGTATTTAATATCGTAGCACTAAAAGGGTTAACTCTTTTAGCTTAGCGTTACATGCGGAACGGATTTAGACAATCCGCATGCTAGCCCGACTCAAACGGTAGTCGGTAAAGGCTTATCAAATCCGTTGATGGCTGAGAATTTGCCAAAAATTCTATGAATACGAGTCATTAACGCATCAATTTTATAAATTGGTCTCGTGACTCAAGTATCTGCCACGCTCTAATTCCTTAAGAGCTTAAACTGTGTATACTCCAGCAGACGTACGAGTATAAACTGTGTCAAATGCCGGACAACGCGTTGTAATGAAGCATGGATGCCGGACAACGCGTCACCAAGAAGCTCAAACACCGGACAATATGTTGTAAATGAAGATTCAACGCCGACGATCGATGGTTAGTTCTGTGTTGAAACAGCCAACTCGAGCTAAAAAGTTAGAAAAGCGAGAATCGACTTCAAATTCAAAATTCCAACAGACGGTCAGACAATAAATGCAGCACCGGAACCCTTACAGACATTCGACAAAGCACCGAACAGCCTGGAGGACTGGAGGAATCAAGAATGGAAGCCACACCAAATATCCTGTCGTAACCAATCAAAGGATGGGACAATCATATCCAAAGTATTCCAGACTCTTCTATAAAAGAACGAGGCTGAAATACTTTGGAGGGGGTATCTGTAGGCGTATAAAACTGCCTATAGGTCCCTTAACACAGCTCGACGACGTCGATTAGACAAACGAACCATCGGGTAACGTATCCAAACACGATCGTTAGTCTACAACACCGAAGCCAAGTGACACACGACGAAGCGTATTAATGAGGCTACAAAGCTAACGAACCGCACGTAAACAATGGAATAAATCCACTCGCATGCGGAATCAAGCCAACGGGTTGAAGAATTAACGAGTCATCCAACCAAGAACGGACTCGGATGAATCGCGATCGAATCAAGATCAGTTTCGGACTCGAACTCAGAATCGGATTTACTCCCAAATCAGGTCAACAAATCAAGTCCGAACAAGTCAACCACAGAACCGGAAAACGGGCACAAAGAGACAAAATGGATACAACAACCAAACGACGGATCCTAAACACCCAGAGGGGGCTCGGCCGAAACCGAGCCACCCCACGGCCGAGCCACCTCAGGGTGGCTCGGCATGAGCCGAGCCACCTTGAGGTGGCCGGCGGCCTGGGTGTCGGTCATTTGTGCGCATGCACAGTTCAGGGTGCCTATAAATAGGCCACCCCCTTGTTCATTTAGAAAGGTTGGAAAAATTAGAGTCGAAGCTCTGCCAAATTCAGATCTCAAAACTTAAAAAGATTGGAGCTTTAAGACTTTGAAGACTTGGACTTCCAGATCCGGTGCTCGGCAATCGTCAACGCCAAATAAGGCAAGAGTTCGAGAGGATCGGATCTCAGATCTACGTAGTTTTCCTCCGGATCAAAGCTTGGTCTTTGATCCCGAGATTAGGGCGATTATTTCCTTGGTGAATTAATCCCCCCGGCTATTATTTCCTTGGCGAAATAATACCCATCGTACTGCGTAGATCCGACTGGATCTAGATCTCACGGTGGTCAACGGATAAACCCCCGGCGCAGGCAAACAACCCACGCAAGCGAGCGACCGCAAAACAGGAGCTCGTGATTTGTTCGTTAAACAAGAGAAAAGTTGTAATTTTTCACTTCTTTTATTTGATTTTTCATTGTAACCGGATCTTATAAAAAGACCGGATCTTTGTAATCGATAAACTGTTACAAGAGTGTGCAATGGAATCAATGAAGAAAGACACAATTTTTCCCGCGAACACCCTAGAGGGGGGGTGATTAGGGTCTTATGCTAATCTAATCCGATGAAATGCCAATTAAAAAATAATTAACAACTATATTCTTGCAAGATAGATATATTACTAATAATGAGCAAGAATATGCAATATAAACTAAGGGATGTATCCTAGCAAAGAGATATGCTATATGATATATGCATGGATATATAAACTAACACAACGGGTAAACAATTGAACTACAAATGTGATAGGACAAAATGATCAACAAGCAATATACAATGGCGATGTAAGATATGAACATGAAAAACAAGTGCGCCAATGCAATCACAAACAAAGGATATGTTTACGAGGTTCGGTCCCCACGACCTACGTCCCCGCTCCTCACCTCAAGAAGATCTCCACTATCATAAC
Source organism: Asparagus kiusianus (assembly GCA_022839385.1). Classification (NCBI taxonomy): domain Eukaryota; kingdom Viridiplantae; phylum Streptophyta; class Magnoliopsida; order Asparagales; family Asparagaceae; genus Asparagus; species Asparagus kiusianus. The sequence continues at coordinate 378 of BQKN01058761.1, read as the reverse complement.
CGGGTTTTCTACGTTCATCCGAACAACGTTTACACCTCACAATACAATCACTATGCAATCACACCTCACACACTAAGTGTTGGTCCTAGCCCGTGTTCTCCTCCTCAAGTGCTCGGTTACAACCTCTCCCTAGGCACGTCAACCGACGCCACTCCTCTTGGATTTGACCCCGTCTCTCACCACACACTTCTCTCGGTGTACAAGTGTATTACAAGTGAATTCTCACAATAAGCACAATATAAATCAAATGATTGTTCTCTAAACAAGATGAGAACTCAATTAAGCACAACTCTTAGTCACAAGCCCACAACCCCAAATTATACTATGAATGTAAATACAATAAGCTCAATAGGTTGTGTGTGAACAAAGAGATAAAAC
>BQKN01058759.1:160366-198671 GCA_022839385.1 Asparagus kiusianus | reverse complement strand
ATATATATATATATAGTTTACTTATCTTTTGTCTAAGATTCTTGGCTAGATTTAGTATAGAAATTTTTGTTGCAGGCCTAATAAGTTTACCTAATTACTTTATATTTTTAAGAATTATGTATATGTTACAATTCTTTTGATGAATAATCCATTTAAAAAGAAAAAATACAATAAAATCTTTATCTCTTGAAACCTCTAGTTTATTTTATAAGAACATAATGTTATATTTTCTAGAGGTAATAATCTAATTTTAATTAAAATTTTCATAAATTGAAAAAAAAAATCCTTTTAACCGAGTTGATCTTATGTCAATTTAAGTGAATGTCCATCGAACTTTTTAGCCACTCATTTATATATATATTAAAAACCTCTTCATATCTTTCATGGATCCCTAGGCAACATCAATGGCTAAAAACTTTGATGGGTAATTTTTTGCTATCCATTTAAGTTGACACAAGTTTTGCTCCCTTTTAACCAGTTAATACCCTTCTTTCATTAAACATTTGTCTACAAAGGGTTTCAAATTTATGTCAGTTCAACAAATAAATTCTTTCTTCTTAGAACCATTAGTAATACTTTTTATAAAGTTTTTTATTTTTGATTTTTATTTTCGGGTCAAGAAATATTTTACGACCAAAAAGTTTGTTTCAAGTCTGCAACAACTAAGTCATTTATTTTGAAACTTATGAAGATTTCTATAAAGTTGTAATACATTTTTTTGTCACACCATTATTGTTGTAGTACACTGGACTTGTTGGTTATGTGGTTGAGTTGATGTTGGGGAGGTTTAGGGTTCAAATCTCAAAAGCTTTCATTGTTACCAAAAAATATTTTTGGGTTTGTTATGAAGGCGAACCCAACCCGTTTTAGACCCATTATCAATACTAGACACTTTTGGGTCCAAAACTAAACCCGTTTGGTCCTTTTGCTCACCAAAACCAGTTTTGTATATTTTTATGCTATCAAATCAAACTCGTTTGACCCATTTGACCCTAAATAGTTATGTTCATTATTTATTTTCCCTTTGTTAAAATAAATAATGGTATTGTTTGATCTCTTGATGCTTGTTGGATCACCTAATGTCATGTTTGATCACCTAATGAAATTTAATATGGTTGATTGTGCATGAAGATGACTTTCATCAAAAAAATATGATTCATAAATGTGCTATCATAGCATGGCTATACCCTCGACATCAACCCGATGTGAGGAGTTTCCCTTGATTAATACTATTACTATTATAGCATTGACTAGAAGGTGCACCCATCTTGATTGGATATGTTTTGGGTCACATTTATTCTTCATAGTTTTACGGAAGCCATTGCACGATAACTCTGCGATTAGTGAATAATATTTTGTGCACAACCACTTAAAATAAATAGATAAATGTGGGGTTTATAAAGAGGAACTGGATGGAGAATATAACGTGTATATAAGTGAGCTCATTTGCATTCTTGATATCCAGAGTTATATCTAAGGGCCAAGGGTCAATCCTGACTTGAAGCCGTGTTCCCATGATAATTTACGGGAACTCGATTTATATACATGAAATATTCATTTCTGATTCAAATAACACCGAAAATAATAATAATGTGCTTCTGTGCCCTGTGGTAGACCTTATTTGATATCTACAATTAGCATTTTTTATCACCTTTAATTAAGATTTTATTTTTTTGTTTATACCTGCTACATACACTTACACACACACAACTCTCATTTTACATGCTTGTTGGGAGTTTTCTGACTCCCCTGGGTTTTGTACACCCCAGACTCGGGGACTATTCTTTCTTCACAGAAGCGAGAATATTTTGAGGAGTAGATCCAGCGGGAGTGATCACCTTTTAGTCCATCAGTTTTTCAGTTTAGTTGGTTTAGGTAGTTAATTGATTTAGACTTTTTCTTGAGCCACATGTGACTTTTTCTGGACAATGATGTAATTTTATTATTATTATTACCCTTTTCCATTATGGATAGTTATGAACTTGTAGTTGGACTCCGTCTTTCTAGAGATTTCTTCATTTATATTTTTCTTTTATTATCTTAGTTACATATTATGTGGTGTAGTTTTAGCTTTATATCTATATACAGGGATGATCTAGAGGATTGAATGTAACTGAATGGTTGCATTGTCGGCCGAGTCATATTCCAAATTATTACCCTTTGGAACCAGGGGCATGACAAGGTTTTATTAGAATCATGCCAGGTTTGACAATTATTGGCTCATCCTGTATACCAAAAAATGGTAAAAAATAGAGCATGTATAGAATAGGTTCTTTCCTTTTTAGAAATATATTCTTTGACTCCCAATACCTTGATTCTCAAGTCCTAATTTTGACCAGTCTCATTTCAGGTGATCACTGTTGGCTTTTTTGTTTTGATGATGTTTTAACAAATAATTTACAACTAATATTATTTATCTAGTGTTTATGTTTTTATATTTATTCTAGGCAAATAATAAGTTGGAGGATGGGTGGACTAGAGCTTTCACGATCATATCCATTAGAGGATGGAAGGAATAGTGGAGTGAAGCAATTGTTTTGTGGAAAATTTAAAGTAAAAAGAAAAAATTAAAAGAAATATATTTGATTTGTATTCTCTCAATCTCAATTACAATTTGGATTTCTGATTACAAAAGAGAGAAGAATTGATCTGAATCCTCCCCTTTGTTTAAGTCTGGGTTCTTCACGGTGGCGATGGAGTACCTCCCTCGAATGCTCGCGTCGAGCTTTCTCTCCGTTGACGATCCGAACGTCTTGATTCACTAGAACGATATCTTCTCCTCACAATTTGACGCTGTGGAGAACTTGCAAAGTAAGTTTAAAACTCTGAATGAGTTGATAACTCAGAGCGAGTTTAAACTCTTGAAAAAGAGTTGATTTGAACCAAAAAATCGGTTAATAAGCCAAGGGAATGCTCCAAGAACTTTGTTGCTATAGGAAGCTCGAAGATGATCTGTTGCTAAGAAAAAGATCCAAAGAAACCGATCTCTAGATCTCCAAGATACTCCAAGATCCAAAAGATTCGAACTCAGTTGAGTTTACTCCTATTTATAGGAGATTAAAGGGTGTAACCGCCCCTTAATTCGCTCATAAGTGGGGTTGAATAAGGTGTAACCGCCCCCTTAAACAGCTCCCCCAAATCATGGGGAAAACGGTTTTCAAACCATTCAGTTCATGCTTTGAACAAGTCAAATGCTGAAAAGTAGCGTTCAGGGCCTGAACTCTGTGTTTTAGACTTAAAACACAGAGTTGGGCCTACTTTGGTGGATGAACGCACAGGTCGCGCTGCATTGTAAATCTGAAACGCAGAGTTGGGACGCAGAGATGAACTCCACATTCTGGACCTGAGATGCAGAGTTGGGCTCTGCATGAACTCTGCGTTTTGGACCTGAGACGCAGAGTTGAGCTCTGCATGAACTCTGCATTTTGGACCTGAGACGCAGAGTTGGACTCTGCATGATCTCTGTGTTTTGAGTCCACGAACTCTGCGTCTGGACTTGAATGCTGGGGATGGCCTCTGCGTTTTGACTCTGGAACGCGGGAATGACCTCTGCGTTTTGATGTTATAACATAGGGGATGACCTCTGAATTTTGATGGTATAACATAGGGATGACCTCTGTGTTTTGATGGTGTAACGCAGGGATGACCTCTGCGTTTTGATGGTGAAACGCAGAGATGACCTCTGCATTTTGATGTGAAGAGACCATTAATTTATGGTCTCTTTTGCTAGAGCGTTGCAAAGACTGTCATCTTGTAATCTTCATCTTGGCTCCTTAAAAATGTGAGAGTCGTTAGATTGTAACTCCCGATGTTGATTGCGAAGGCTATTGATTAGAGCTTTCATCAGTTGTTGCGAAGGTCGTCAGATTGTAACATTCATCGATCTACGTAAAAGTCTTCAAATTATAGTCTTCTGGAGGCCGTCGAATTGTAACTTCTATCATCGGTGTTTGATAGGGATTGGCTATCTGTTGTGATTTTTAGACAGCCTACAGCAATACATTTTAAGTTAAGATCCAAGATCAAGCTTCATCTAAGTTTACCAAGTCAAGCCAGACTGAAGATCAATCAAGCTTGGGTAAATTAGTTTAGGGTATATTATGTGTGATGATACTCTAAGCTTAATATCATATACACACATATTTTATTAGTTTCTATGCACACACACACACACACACACACACACACACACACACACGTTTTAGTTTTTGATTTTCAAGTTTATATAAATATAAATTTGTGAAAATATTAAGTTATTTGGTTATGTACTTAACAATCATTAGATACATATTTCATTAAGTCTATAAAATCATTTTACGAAGTTTCAAAACTTGGTTTAGTCAAAACATCAAATTTCAAGTATGTTCATTTTCATGTTTTGGACTAATTTTGAAAAATATTGAGTTTTCACAAATAAGAAGTGAAATTCCAAGAATTCTTTTTGTAACATGTTCATTTGCATGTTTACAATCATTTCCCAAATTTTTATATTTTTTTGGAATTTATTTACTATTTTTAAAGGCACTTCTATTAATCAGGCTGGTATTGTGTTATCAGTCGACTGATGAAAGTGTTTAGTCGACTGATGAAAACTCCTGAAATCATTATTTGTTTATGTTTCTTATTCAGTCGACTGATCAGTCGACTGATGATGTCATCGTTCGACTGATGATTTCATCAGTTGACTGATGAGGTGTTTGCTGGCTTGTAACGGTCAACACATCAGTCGACTGATGAACAGTATCAGTCGACTGGCGGCCTCATAATAGATAGTTTTCCAGTTTGTTGAGTTTTTGTTATTTTGTCTTTTTGCTTGGGTTTTTTTTGGTTTTTGGGCTTTGTCTTATGATCCTATATATACCCCTTGCCCTCTAATACTCTGAAGCAATTAAGAAAATTGTTTATACAAGTTCATAAAAGTTTAACAAGGGTTTAAGTTTGTTTTTAGTGTTTGTTTAAAGTTTTTGTGAAGAGATTTTTACAAGAGCAAGAGGAGATAATCTTTGGTGTTTGTGTTTCATTCCATTCTATCTCTCACTCTTGATCTATAGAAAAGTTTCACTAAACTCTTTCTAGCTTTATATTTATTTGTTCGTTAATCATTTTTATTAAAGCTAGATTTATATTGAGTTTAGATTTGTTTTACTCATTGCTTACACACACAACCATTGAGCTTTAGTATTTTCATACATAGTATATTTGGGTTGTAGGGTTATGCATTGAGAGTGAGCTTATTTATGTTCTCATCCATATTAGAGAACAAATTATTGTATTGAGCTTTCATTATGAGGATACACTTTGTAATACACTTGTACACCGAGAAGAGTGTGTGGTGAGAGATGGGGTCGTCCCAAGAGGAGTGGTGTCGGTAGTAAAGCCTAGAGAGATGTTGAAAATCCGAACATTTGAGAGAGACACGGGCTAGAGACCAATACTTAGAGGGTGTAGAGTGTGATTGCAAGAGTATTGATTATAAAGTTTTTGGTGAGCTAGAAAACCGAGTGTGAGGTGTAAACATTTTTGGGTGAGCATTGAAAATCTGGTGTGATAGTGAATTTCTCCCCAGAAGTGGGGAACAGAGACGAAGGACGGAAGGTCCGAACTCCATGATCATTTCTTGTGTGTTTGAGTTTGGCTTGTTCACTTATATATTATTTATCTCTATCGCCATTCTCTCATTGTCTAATTTATCAACTATGTTGTTTGTATTTGTTTATAGTTTACTTACCCTTATTTATATATCTTTGCATATATATCTTGTTGCATATCTAATTTGCTAGGATATTTGTTAATTAGTTTTTATTGGCATTAAGAAATCGGATTAGATTAGCATATACCCTATTCACCCCCATCTAGGGTTCTTTCCTAGTGGCATTAGGGTCTAACAATTGGTATCAGAGCTTGGTGCTCTTGATTAGAGGCTTAATCGCCTAGAGTCAAAGTTCCTTGTTCTCATATTTGTGCTAATCTAGTTTTGAGATTATTTGTATCTTGCTTGCATATTTTTTAATTATGGATATGCATTTTGCACCGTGTTTAGGCTATGATGTTAATATTGCTCCAAAATATAAAAATTTCCCTTATGCTCAATGGTGCTTTAGATTTAAAATATTTGTTAAATCTTAAAATATCGATTTATGGGAAGTTATTAATAATGCTTATATTGTGCCTACTTTGGAGAAATCCACGTAGAGCAATCATGATAAAAGGATGTTTAAAATGAACAAGTTAGTGTTAAAATTTTTTCTTAATACATTTGAACCATGTATTTCTAACGAACGTGCTCATTTTGATAGTGCTTACATAATATGGAAACTTTTTGAAGCACATCAAGGAGACTTGGAGGAGATTCGACGCGTTGTGGTGGAATCGACTTTAAGTGATAGTAGAGCATCATTCACACGGACACTAGGCGATAGCCCTAGTGAGGTTTGCGAGTTTGAATCCATTAATGATTTATCTAGTGAGGAACTTGCTTGTGCTTCTGAAAAATTATTGCATGCCTACAACAATTTGCATCATATCTTTTTAGATTTAAAAAGCAAGTATGAAGGTTTAAAATCCAATCATGAGAAGTTAGCTTCCAAATTTGATATCATTACTCAAAAAATGTTGCTCTTAAAGAAAACAATGATATGCTAAATTTGAAAAATAATTATTTAAAATTTGATATTGCTAACTTGACTCATGAGAAAAACAATGACATTTTAGAAGTAGAAGATAGTAAAAAACAATTGGATATTCTTGTAAATGATTTTGTTTCGTTTACTTCTAGTAACAATGCTTGTATGCATAATGATGAATTGAATCATGTTAAGGATCGCATATCATCTCTTGATTCTACTCTAAAAATATACATTATAAATAATAAGAAGCTTATGGACATGTGTGCTAAGTCTCACACGAAAACATCTAAACATCCTATACATCATGCACACATGCATAACAAAATTTATAAGTGTTCTATTCGCGGCCGAACAGGCTATTTAGCTAAATTTTGCTATGATGCAAAAAATCTAAGAATGTTAATGTTCCTTGTGCATCTCATCAAGCTTCATCATCTACTCATACACATTCACATGCTCATAATCACAAAGTTTATCATAAGCATGCTAATGTGTATTATTGTGATTTTTGTGGTAGAGTTAGTCACTTAGCTATGTTTTGTTTTGATTTGTGAAAAGTTTCTAAATCGTAAAATATTTCAAAAAGACCAACAAAGTTTTAAAATGTTTTCCTCATTTTTGATGTTGCCAAAGGGGGTAAAACAAGTGGATTTGTGAGTATATTTATGAGTATTGTGTCTTATTGTATATTTTATATACTCTTTGTGTAAATTGTGTGTCATTATCAAAAAGGAGGAGATCGTTAGCCTTTTTGTTTTGATGATATTTTAATAAATAATTTATAACTAATATTATTTGTCTAGTGTTTGTATTTTTATATTTATTCTAGGCAAACAATGAGTTGAAGGATGGATGGACTAGAGCTTTCACGATCATATCCATTGGAGGATGGAAGGAATAGTGGAGTGAAGCAATACATCTCAAATCAAGATCCAAGATCAAGCTTCATCCAAGTTTACCAAGTCGAGCCATATTTAAGATCAATCAAGCTTAGGTAAATTAGTTTAGGGTTTATATTATGTGTGATGATACTCTAAGCTCAATATCATACACACACACATTTTGTTGGTTTCTATGTATATATATAGTTATATATATACATGATTTGGTTTTTAGTTTACAAGTTTATATAAATATAAATTTGAGAAAATATTGAGTTATTTGTTTATGGACATAACAATCATTAGATACATTTTTCATTAAGTCTCTTAAATCATTTTACAAAGTTTCAAAACTTGGTTTAGTCAAAACATCAAATTTCAAGTATGTTCATTTTCATGTTTTGGACTAGTTTTGAAACATATTAAGTTTTCACAAATAAGAAGTGCAATTCCAAAAATTCTTTTTATAACATGTTCATTTGTATGTTTACAATTAATTTCCAAAATTTTACATTTCTTGGAATTTATTTGTTATTTTTAAAGGCACTTCAAAAATCAAATTATCTGTTTTAATCAGGCTGATATTATATTATCAGTCGACTGATGAAAGTGTTCAGTCGACTGATGAAAATGTCTAGAATCATTATTTGTTTCTGTTTTTTATTCAGTCGACTGACGAGTTCATCGGTCGACTAACGAGTTCATTAGTCGACTGATGAGATATTTGCTGGCTTGTAACGGTTAGCTCATCAATCGACTGATGAACATTATCAGTTGACTAACGGCCTCATAACAGCTAGTTTTCCAGTTTGCTGAGTTTTCGTTATTTTGTCTTTTGTCTTGCGTTTTCTTGGTTTTTGGGTTTTGTCTTATGATCCTATATATACCCCTTACCTTTAACATTCTGAAGCAATTAAGAAAATTGTTTATACAAGTTTACAAAAGTTTAACAAGGGTTTAAGTTTGTTTTTAGTGTTTGTTTCAAGTTTTTGTGAAGAGATTTCCACAAGAGCAATAGGAGATAATCTTTGGTGTTTGAGCTTCATTCCATTCTCTCTCTCACTCTTGATCTATAAAGAAGTTTCCTAAACTCTTTCTAGCTTTACATTTATTTGTTCGTTAATCATTTTTATTAAATCTAGATTTATATTGAGTTTAGATTTGTTTTACCCATTGCTTACACACACAACCATTGAGCTTTAGTATTTTCATACATAGTATATTTGGGTTGTGGGGTTGTGCATTGAGAGTGAGCTTATTTGTGTTCTCATCCATATTAGAGAATAAATTATTGTATTGAGCTTTCATTGTAAGGATACACTTTGTAATATACTTGTACACTGAGAGTGTGTGGTGAGAGATGGGATCGTCCCAAGAGGAGTGACGTCAGTAGTAAAGCCCAGGAAAAGGTTGTAAATCCGAGCGCTTGAGGGAGACACGGGCTAGAGACCAACACTTAGAGGGTGTAGAGTGTGATTATAAGAGTGTTGATTGTAAAGTTTTCGGTGAGCTAGAAAACCGAGTGTAAGGTGTAAATATTTTCGGGTGAGCGTTAAAAACCCGGTGTGATAGTAGATTTATCCCCGGGAGTAGGGAGCTGAGACGTAGGACGGAAGGTCCGAACTCCGTGATCATTTCTTGTGTGTTTGAGTTTGTCTTGTGCACTTATATTTTGTTTATCTCTATCGTCATTCTCTCATTGTCTAATTTATCCACTATATTGTTTGTATTTGTTTATAGTTTATTTACCCTTGTTTGTATATCCTTGCATATATATCTTGTTACATATCTAATTTGCTAGGATATTATTTAATTAGTTTTTATTGACATTAAATCGGATTAGATTAGCATAAACCCTATTCACCCCCCTCTAGGGTTCTTTCCTAGTGGCATTAGGGTCTAACAATCACTGGCCCTTAGGGACAGCAAGTCGATCATGCTGATATTGTAGAAGCGATTAGGGAGTTAGTAGGTCATAATCGTCAGAGGAATGGGTAGTAGGAGGCTGCAAGGCCAGGTAATGTGTCTAATTTTCAGAAGCTCAACTTGTAATACTTTGCTGGGCTTGAAGGCGGATATGAGGCCAAAATGTGGCTGCAGACGATGGACCACCTATTGAGGGCATCTAAAATCTCGGACGAAGATAGAGTCGATATTGTACAGCTGCAGCTTTCAAATGTAGTTGGAACCTGGTAGGATGTAGAAGAGGAAAAGCTTCCTGAGCCGATTTCATGGGAGACATTCTGTGATAGCTTCCTAGTGATATTTTCCCCCAAGACTACTCACCTTGAGATGTAGAGGTAGTTTGTTATGCTGAGACAGAGAATTAGTACTATAGATGAGTATGTAGCAGAATTTGCTAAGCTCAGCAGGTTTGCCCCGAGCATGATGTCTAATGAGATGGATAAGGGACAAAGGTTCATGCAAGATCTTAATTTTGAGATCTAGACACAAATTTATAGTCAAAAGGGGATTGAGACTTATGTGGATGTCTTAGAGACAGCTTGAAAAGTAGAACAATTAATTAAGATCATGAACTCGGTGAAGAGAGGAGCCAACAAGCGCCCTGTAGGATAGATATCAGGAGGTAACCAGTAGAAGCCTCGGACGGGAGGAGCACCAACCAAACGCCAGCAGACAGGGACTCTGAAACCAACTCCACAGCCAACCAACATGATTTGCCATTTTTACAGCAAGCTGGGGCACTTGATGAAGGACTGTAGAAGAGCTAATGGATTGTGCCTAGCATGCGGAGCGGCTAATCATCAGCTTACTACTTGTCCTAATAGAGGAGTTTCAGGAGGATCTTTAGGTGGAGTGATAGTACTATCTAGGCAATCTAGACATGATTGACAACAGTGTAGGCAATCACTTCCTACTCAGCAGCAGATGTTCCGTGAACATCAGAGGGGGCAATAAGTTCAAGGCTAGAGACAGTGGGGAGGTCCCCACTTCCAGCACCCATACTAGCCGAAGCATCAGCAGAGGCGCTCAGGGTAATATGTTCAGCAGAATCAACAGGAACAAAGAGAGGGTTAGGTTCTGACACTCACCACTGAGCAGGAAGACGCATTCGGTAATGTAGTCGTAGGTACCATTTTGGTTTATTCAGTCTTTCATTTACCCTATTTAATTTTGGGGCATCACACTGTTTTATATTCGCTCAGTTCATTGCACAACACATCATACCATGTGATAGTTTAGATGTAGGCTGGAGTATCCATATAGGTAGCATGGTGTTAATGTCTAGTAAGGAGTGTAAGAGATGCCCAATGATAGTCTGTGGTAGGGAGCTATTTGCAGACTTGTTGGTGATTAACACTAATGGGTTCGATGTTTATTTTGGGGATGGATTGGCTCTACAACTTCCACACGCTTATTGACTGTCGACGTAGAAGCATGGTGTTCAAGATACCGGATCACCTAGAGTTTGAGTTTATGCACGGCAGTAAAGTGATAGAGCAGCCAGAGTATTGAACATGCATGGATGGAGTATTAACCTAGATAGAGGTAGAGGAGAAGCTCATACCAAAATTTGTCGAGAAGTTCCTTGATGTTTTCCCTGATGAGTTGCCGAGTCTGCCATCAGATAGATTTTTCATCGATCTAATTCTAGGAGTTGCACCTATCTCAAAACTGCCTTATCAGATGCGGATAGTAGATTTAGAGGAGTTACAAAAATAGGTCTTGGAGTATCTCGATAAGAAATTTATCAAGCTTAGTACTTCACCTTTGGGGAGCACTATTAGTGTTAGTGCCAAAGTTGGGTAGTAGTTGAACGATGTGTATTGACTATAAGGAGTTGAATTGGGTTACCATAAAAAATAAGTACCTAATTCCTAGGATGGATGATCTTTTTGATCAGCTTGGAGAATCTAGGGTGTTTTCTATGTTGGAACTCAGGTTAGGTTATCATCAACTGAACGTGAGAAAGGAAGACATACACAAGACTACATTCTATAAACGGTATCGATATTATGAATTCTTAGTGATGTCGTTCATAGTGACAAATGCTCCATCTACATTTATGAGCTTGATGTACAAGGTGTTATCCCAGTATCTCGAGAAGTTTGTGGTGGTGTTTATCAATGACATTTTTGTATACTTTAAGACCAACGAAGATCATGCAGAGCATCTATAGACGGTGTTGGAAATCCCGCAGAAGGAGAAGCTCTATGGAAAATTGAACAAGTATGAGTTCTGACTGGAGCAATTGTCCTTTTTGAGGTATGTGATTTTAGGAGCATTTATCTCTGTAGACCTAAAGAAGGTTGATACGGTGTTGAGGTTGGATCCGCCTACATTAGTGACAGAAATGAGGAGTTTCTTAGGGATAGCTGGATACTATAGGAAATTCATAAAGGATTTCGCTAAGATTGTAGGACCACTTACTAGGCTGACTCGGAAGGAGGTTAAGTTTCTATGGACTCAAAATTGTCAAGCAGCATTTGACGAGTTGAAGAAGAAGTTGACGACAACACCAGTTTTGACAATTTCGAATGAGTTAGGAGGATTGTTTGTGGAAAATTTATAAATAAGAAAATAATAAAAGAATTGTATTTGATTTTATTCTCTCTAACTACTTAGAAAAAGAATGTTTACAACTCTCTCAACTCCCAATTACAATTGGATTTCCTGATTACAAAAGAGAAGAGAATTAATCTGAATCCTCTCTTTTGTTTAAATCTGGGTTATTCACGATGGTGATAGAGTGCTTCCTTCGAATGCTTGCGTCAAACTTGCTCTCCGTTGACGATCCGAAAATCTCAATTCGTTGGAACAAATAACTTGTCTGGTTCAACTGCTCAAGAACTCTCCACGGGTATTGTAGCTCAGAATGAGTGACAAACTCTAATAAGAAAAAAGTTGTTTGAACCGAAATAATTCGGTTAATAAGCCAAGTATCGAATATCTGGAACTCTTCTGTTGAAGATGGTTGCCCTCCGATTGTGTAAAAATCCGATCCTGGAAAATCCGCCCCCTAACTCTGTTGAGTTTGTTGATATTTATAGGGAGATTAGGGGTGTAACTGCCCCCATAATCCGCGCCTAAATAGGGGTTTAGGTGCCCTATTAATCGCGTATAACAACCCACGTAAACCACTCCTCAGATCATGGGTGAGAAGCGGTTTTCAAAACTGTATGGATCACGTTTGAATGAGTCAGAACCTTGACTTGCGTTCTGGCATAGATTTTGTGTTTGAACGCAGCATCTGGAAGTGCGTTCTGCAGCGATTTGAAGCTGCGTTTGCAGCGATATGAAGCTGCGTTCTGCAGCGAATGGAGCTGCGTTCTGCAGCGGTTTGAGCTGCGTTCTGCAGTAGATAGAGCTGCGTTTTGCAGCGGATAGAGTTACGTTCTGCAGCGGTTTGTGTTGCGTTTTGCAGCGGATAGAGCTGCGTTCTGCAACGGTTTGAGTTGCGTTTTGTCTTTATATATGGATGACACTAATGACAAGTTGAGAAGGCCCTATTCAGGCTATTTGTGACACTTGAGGCATCTCAATAACGCTCTATCAACTGCAGGTCACGATATGGCGAGCTTTTAACAAGACTGTTCACATAGTCTCTAGATCTTCCCACTTTTCTAAAATCATTACACTGCTCATAAGCACCTCTAATAATTGCTAATATAATATTAGTCATGTTGTTGTCGCAGCCATCAAGACCAATCATCTCAAATATGGGGCTGTGTTGATAGCTAAGGATGCAATGATTGCGTTGCTTTGACTTTTGGAACATAGCCATTTGTGTTTTGACTATAGGGATGAATTCTACCTCTCGGTTTGAAGAAATCGTTGGCTTGTAATTTCTTCATGATCCATAGGGGCATCCTTCGATTACAGCTTTCCTTTGGTAATAAGAAAGTCGACTGATTGTAACCTTCTTAATTGTGGCTAGATGGGGACTAGCTTTCTATTGTGATTTTTTAGACAACCTACAGAACCCCCTCCAAAGTTTTCGAAAGTTCGCGGTTGACTGGGACGAATTTTTGAAACACTTTGGATCCCAACATTTTGTTGATTGAATGCACCTCATCGCAGACTGAGTGGAGCATCTCAGGGTCTTAGACAAATTCGTTGACATCGTCTTTTTAGTTCATCAATAATGACTTGGACTTTAGCTTGTTTGACCAAGTTCGTCATCTTCAGGGAGGTTGAGCACTTCCTAGCTTAAGACAAATCTATTGTCATAGACAGAGTGAACGACAAGCCTGTACAAGAAGGACTTCATCCCCAGCTTAGTCAGGAGGACAGCCTCGGAGGAACCTACTATATCGTCATCACTTGGAATATTAACCTCTTTGAAAGGGTTAGTTGTGTGATCGGCTGAGGTCGGTCACTAAAACGTCTGGTTAATTCATGCGTTCAACCAGCTGAGTGCGGTGATGCGTTTGGAAGCTAAGGCCCCTTATTTAAAAATGCGAAAATCATATTTCAGATGGGATTTTCACCTAAAATCCCGCGCTGATTTGACAACTACAACTGTATATAAATAGACCACTGAGGTCAAATCAAAAAGTCGCTCGACTTTTCTCTTCCTTGCTTTCCTATCAACCGCTTAACAGGGTTCCTGTTCATCTTCTCCAGTGCTTCAACGAAAGAGAAATTCATCCCTAAATCTTTCATTAATCCATTCTACATCTTCTTCGTCACTATTAGAATGTCTCCCAAGAAGAGAATGGCCTCCAAATCCAAGATCGTCCAAACTCAGGGTGCTCCTTTGGTTAAAACCTCTGGAGATGTTTAAGCCGCCGCCCCGACGTCTTTGACTTCCTCAATTAACGGTAAGTCTGGGCAGTTGAAAGTTATCTTAACAGATTCCTTCCCTTCGATTTTTGATTGGGGGTTTGCCTTCCCCTATTAGAACATAGAGATCGTACTTAGTGTTTCTCGGTCTTAAAACGCATGGTTAGCTCCATCGTTCATGATATTTCAATGCAGGTTCAGACCTTGCGTTTCAAATTTTGAACGCGGGTTGAGACCCTGCGTTTAGGATTTTAGACGCAGGTTAAGACCCTGCATTTGAAACTTCAAATGCGGGTTGAGACCCTGCATTTTGGGACCTGGACGTGGGTCTAGACCTTGCATTTAAAATTCTGGGTGCGGGTCTGGACCTTGCGTTTAAAATTCTGGAAGCGAGTCTGGACCTTGCGTTTAAAATTCTGGATGCAGGTTGAAACCCTGGTTTATAATTTTGGACGTAGATCCAGAATTTGCCTTCTTGAGTTAGACTCCTGAGTTTAACTGACTGACTTTTCTATTTGTAGTGTGTTATTCTAACGAGCCTCTTTCTTTCAACCATTACTTCGATCATGCGGGAGGTGCGGAGAAAAATACAATCTTCACTTTTCATTTTGAGTACCCAGCTTTCCAGGACACTAACAAGGAGCGGGCGAAACTCATTACTCAAGCTTTCCCCGAGACTCTCAGATCCTTAGTCACGGATGCTAAATTTGAAACCGCCGAACGTGAGATTTTAAAGAAACCATCCTTCCTCTTCAGGGATTCTGTTAAAATGGACCCCAAGCGGATGTCGGAGGGAAACTACAAATGGCTGAGGGCTGTCAACAATCGTCGTCTTTTCCTTCCCAACTTAGAGCGAATGTGGCCGATTTCTTATTATCAGTGTGCTTTAATCCCACGGTCAATGAATTAGGAAATTGTTCAGGACCAGGGAGGTGTTGCCACTGGGCATATTACCCCTCGGGGCACTCACCCGGCTGGTTTTAATCAAATTGTCGCCTTGAAACCGGGTTTATTCAAGAAGGAACATCCTGTCGGCGAACCCGCTAAGTTGGCGGAGGTCTTCATTAGAAAATTTATCTCTGTCAAAGAAGAGTTCCCTGCTCAAGATTTTAGGGCTCCAACGTGGGTACATTCGAGTGAGACAGACTGGTGGGCCCGGATGATAAATTTTATCTTGGAGGAGTTAGAAGAACCTTTGAGGATTTTAGGGCTGAGGACTCCAATAATTACCACTCGATATGGGATTTTTCCAAATTACAGCGGACTTTTTGCTATGCTATAATTTTATAATCCTCACACCGGTACCTTTTTCACTCCTAGTGGTGAATTAGGCTTCGCTCTTCATGAGATGTTTGAAATTTCTGGATTGTCTTTTGGAGAGCTGCCTTATGAGGAGTTCGTCCCCGGAAATAGGGAATTGGAGATCCTGAAGCATGGTGTCCCCGACATCTATGACACTTATTGGGAATTAATGTGCTATTTTCAGATCTGTGTACAAACTACTGGGAAAAGGGCCAGTGGTGTGAAACAAGGACAATGGGTAGAATATCTTTTTCAAAATCTGTGGGACAAGGATGCTGAAGTGACTCGTTTAGCCGCCAGTACTCTTGAAGAAATCAACGAGCGTATCAACGATGCGACCTCCCACTACACTTGCGAGGTAGAGGAGGATGTCTTCCCAGCTTTTACCACCTTCGAAAGCTTCCATTATCAGGCAAAAGTTCCAATCTCCGACATGGCCCTGTTCGCTGGTTTTCTTACTCTTTGGTTGAAGCGATGGGTGGTACCCACCAGGCTAGTGGATGCTATTACGATAGAGGTGTTATACCTCGCTGTACTTCTAGCTCATAGACGACCCTTAAATCTTCTTTCAGCCATGGTGTGCTGCTTGCAGAGTGGTTTGCGGGAACTCGCCTCTGAATTTGTCGCCGTCAAGAAATTGGACTCAGATGGGAAGACTATCATTCAAACTCTGAACCCTCGAGTGCTAATGCCATATTTTATTTGGTATCTTGGTTTGTGTTGCACTACCCTTCGATAATATTGACTCCTGAATCGAGTGACACCTCGGCTCCTCTTGTTCAGCAATTAGAAACTGCTTAATGGGTCGGTTGGTATTAAGTTAAATTCCGTGAAATATTTAGACGGGATTATAATTATGAGATTGCTTGTAAGTTTCCCATTTTCGAGGGCGGTGCGTATGGAGAAATCCATCAAGACACTCCGGGACGAAATTCTTTTACCATACTCAGTAGAGGTGCCTTCTGGTGGCTCATAAATATTCACCCAGGCTATCTTATTTTTCGGCAAGGGAGGAAGTGCTTTATTGAACCATATCAGCTTTATCACTTTTCTCAGCAATTTGGCTATGATCAGATTTACGTCGGGAATCCAAACCCTACTCTAGTGTACACAAGTAATGTGTATGAAGGAGCAAGATCTTGGTATTACTCGGTAGCAGGATGTACAGGAGTGAAATTCCGACTACCGCATAAGATGCCCAACGTTCGTACTTCTTTAAGCTTTTGCACGTGGTACCAAGCTGCCTCCCAAATTTCAGCCTACAACATGAATACCTCTTGCTTGAGAGCCATCCGCAAATGGTATGCTTCAAAGAGGAGTGCTAAAAGGTTCTGTGCCCGGGGTGCTAACGAATATTTATCATATGAAAAGGTGATTACAGAGGACGAACGACGACAATCACCAGAGGGAGTTCAGGAAGAGGTCAGGATGCCGGATACTCACGAGGTGGAACCTTCGAGAGTCCAGACTCGGAGTAAGAGTGCCACTGGAAAAAGAGCACTAGACCCGGCTGAAGAAGCCAAATATGACATACGAGCTCGTCGAAAGTTAGCACTCGGACCCCTTGCTTCTAAACTTATGTCAGATGCTCAGAAAGCATGGCATGCAGAAGAGGAAGAACGAGAGTCAACTGCTATGGAACTTTCGCCTCCACTCGGTCTCCTTACAGTTGGTCCCGCTTTAGGAGGCCCTGTTTCTTCTGCCTATTCCTTGAATAAAGAAGAGCGTGGAGATGAATCATTTGCAGGTGGTATAGAGTTTTCCCCTGAGGACACGCTTCACAATACTGCCTCTACTGTCCCTCATGTTGAAGAAGATAGACCTTCGGTCCAAGAACCTACGGTGGCTGCCCCGCAAGACTTGGTAGCAGACAAGTCCCCTTCCGCTTCTGTGCTATTACCACCTGTAGGAGACACACAGCCTAGCCCTACTACTGGAATCATATCAAAACCTACCATCACTGGGGATCCTCCAGCATTTCCCCCCATAGGTGAAGAGGAGCCTACGGATCATAGCGATGGTGCAAATGATACAGATGATGATGGCGACCAAAGTGGGAGTGATGAGAACAATGACAATTTAGGTAATGACAGCGATGATCCCGGGGAGTGGGATATTCGACCACCATCTTCTTCAGACAAAGCGTCGGCCTACATTCCTCTGCCTCTCACGGGTAAGTGTCGTTTGTTTTGATTCACGACTAGTCTTTATTGTATATTTAAACAATTTTCTCATATAGATCCTATGATACACGAGGCAAGCGCTGTCATCCCTCCTTCGACACAGCAGCTTATGCTGCCACCAGCTCAGGCGTCAGAACCACCTTGCTTGGAGCTCTCAACGACAACCCTCCCACCGACGACTTTATTGACAATTTCTTTAGCCTCTACAGAAGTTGTAGACATGACAAGATCATCTGGAGTGGGGGAACTTATGGTTCTTCAATCGAGTCCATCTCAGTTGGATGTTGACGTTCCCTCTCAAGCCACTACGCCGAAATCGCCTGCTGGTCTTTTACTTGGCTCTGTATCTTCAGAAGTTTTTGTACCATCTCCCATCACTGCTTCGAATCCCACGGATGTGCCAGATTTCCTTAAGATTTCTCTTAATTATCTAGAGAGTCTGACAAAGAAGGTGATTGAGGTGGTATTGGCTGGCAGAGATACTTTTGAAACCTTCAAGCCTATGCTCACAAATAGTTTGAACAACCTCAAGTTCATGGGTGATGTCGACGTCGTTCGTCGTTGCTCAGAAGCTATCTCACGCCTGGAGGCGCAACTAAGGTTCTTGGAGACCTTAGGTCGTGCTAATATCCAAGCACATATTGCGTCGACATTTGAAGACATCCGAGCTGAAGAGTTTAATAAGTATGAAGCAGCTCAGCATCATATAGTCGAGGAGGAAGTCCGGGTGGAACATTTGCAAAAGCTGCATGCTCAAAAGCAAGCTGAGCTAGCGTTCTCCAACACTTCTCTAGAGAATTTACGGGAGAAGATCATCGCTATTAAAGTAGAGTTGATCAGGTTGAAAGCTTAATTCAAATGAGAAGAAGTTATCGTCACTGAGCTCAACGTCAAGAGCGCAACCTCTCTAGTAGATTATCGCACAGGAGCTAATACTCTTGTAGAGGCTAAACAGAAGATTGCCGCCATGCTACCTAACGAGGACGAGCTTCGGAAACGAGCTGAAATGCTATTACAAACTGATCATGAAGAGAAACTTTCTGATATTAAGTCTCAACTTGTCTCCTTTAGTTTGATGAATTGATGCGTCAGTTCTTGTATTGCTCTTTTGGCAGTGGCAACACTTATCTTCTTGTTGCTTTGTTTTCCTTTGAATAATCGTAGCGATGCTTTGGTTTTTCATCATTTCTTTTGCATATCATTTTCTGACATGGAATAATAAAATTCTGCTTTAATATCAAATGATAGATTATTTATATGCTTTTTGTTTTAAGCACTAGAAGAAATTTGTAAATCTCAGAGGTCCTCTGTGAGTTTGAAGACCTATCGCTCTATTGACGAGAGTCGATAAGTTAGAAGTGTTGCGATCGGAGCAACATTGAGGACCTATCGCTCTATTGACGAGAGTCGATAAGTTAGAAGTGTTGCGATCGGAGCAACTTTGAGGACTTATCGCTCTATTGTCGAGAGTCGATAATTTAGAAGAGTTGCGATCAGAGCAACTTTGAGGACCTATCGCTCTATTGACGAGAGTCGATAAGTTAGAAGTGTTATGATCAGAGCAACTTTAAGGACCTATCGCTCTATTGTCGAGAGTCGATAAGTTAGAAGAGTTACGATCGGAGTAACTTTGAGGACCTATCGCTCTATTGACGAGAGTCGATAAGTTAAAAGTGTTACGATCGGAGCAACTTTGAGGTCCTATCGCTCTATTGCCGAGAGTTGATAAGTTAGAAGAGTTGCGATCGGAGCAACTTTGAGGACCTATTACTCTATTGCCGAGAGTCGATAAGTTAGAAGTGTTGCGATCGAAGCAACTTTGAGGACCTATCGCTCTATTGCCGAGAGTCGATAAGTTAGAAGTGTTATGATCGGAGCAACTTTGAGGACCTATCGTTCTATTGCTGAGAGTCGATAAGTTAGAATAGTTGCGATCGGAGCAACTTTTAGGACCTATCACTCTATTGCCGAGAGTCGATAAGTTAGAAGTGTTGCGATCAGAGCAACTTTAAGGACCTATCGCTCTATTGGCGAGAGTCGATAAGTTAGAAGTGTTACGATCGGAGAAACTTTGAGGACCTATCGCTCTATTGCCTAGAGTTGATAAGTTAGAAGAGTTGCGATCGGAGCAACTTTGAGGACCTATCGCTCTATTGCCGAGAGTCGATAAGTTAGAAGTGTTGCGATCGGAGCAACTTTGAGGAAGGCAGAGTTCAAATTCTGTGGAAATGAAACCCATCATAGGTTTAATGTTGACATTGGAAAGACTTTGTCAACTATTTTGTTTTAAATTCTACAGAAGTTCTAAAGGTCTGGCACCATATTTTAAAAACGCAAAAATAGGGGTACCCCCTGCGTTTATGCTCTTTAGCTGCGTACGTTTGGAAGAACACATCTCCAGATTATTGCGTTTAGTTTGGCCAGCCTATCTTATGGATGCAGGGTCTTGTCCCACGTCTTATCAGAAGTCCAAGCGACTACAATGATGATGAAGAGACCATACTCAGCGGGAGTCTTGGAACTCTATCTTATCATTATTAATTATTTATAAATAGGCCTGATTAGTCTTGTCAAAAGCCTCAACGCTTAAACTTCTTCTTGAACTCAGAAATGAGTTTCTTCTCGTTAATTCTTCTACTATTTCGTCTCGTCTTCTGGCCATGGCTTCCAAGAAATCCTGCTCGAGCGGAGACGAAAAGACGGCGCACCCCATACCGTCGTCAGAAAATACTTTCGGGTCCACCTCCGGACCGACGTTGACGCCTCCGATGCCTGGCCATCAAGGTAAGCCTCGCTGTCTTCTTCGTTTAAGCATTCTTTTTTTGATAAGTTTTCTTAAAATTCTTTAGATGGATTCTGGTTGACGATGACGAATATAATTCGTCTCGTCAATCTTGAATGTAAAAAGAAATTTGTGCGTCTTTTGACAAAAACTGGTTCGTCTCCTTTGTTCTGGATGTCGAAAGAACTTCCAGTGTTTTTTTGTCAAATCAAAGGGTTAAACCCTTAATCTTGAGTGCATGAAGAAGCTTCTGCATTTATTGACAAAACGAAGGGTTGATCTCTTCGTTTCGACACGCCGGTTTGATCCTGCTGTGTTTGACGCAGAATCAAATCTCTTTGTCTTGGAAACTTATAACGCAGCCTTATTTTGCTGCGTTCATAATGATTCAACACGGGTCTAAATCCATTGTGTTCAAGTTGATCCCGACGCATGTCTAAACCACTGCGTTTGCATTCATCTATTTTATTGACTTTGCTTTTATTTGTTTGCAAGGTGGGCCTTCTGCTGCTGCTCCTCTTATTATTTCAGAAGATGCTCCTCTCACTCCACCCATCTCCACAATCTCTCCGAATGAGAATTTCGAGCGGGTAACTGACGAAGTTTCTTATCTGGCGCCCAACTGTACTCTCTTCATCCTTAGGTGCCTGGAGAACCAGGTGAGGCAAGCCTTCTCCATCATGATGCATGGGTGGGGCTCCTTCCTTGAGTTTCAAGCTTCTATCGAGGAAGGGTTGAATGCTCTTGCAGAAGTCAACCCCCTCTACGCTCGACGTTTTGCGGAGAAGATCTACCGCTACTCAGGGGCCGCTCGTTATTTAGAGGAGTTGCAGCAGACAGACCTAAGGCCTAAGATCCAATGGGTCATCAGTAATGCTAGGCTGAAAGAGAAAGTTGCTACCAGGGCCCGAGCTTTTGATATTTCGGAGAGGAAGGTTCACATCTGGAGTTTGTAGAAGCAACGTTGCTAAGCCAGGGCCAGACTCAATACAGGGGAGCTAACCTAGGAAGAATTCAACCTTGGGGAGGCCACCCTCAAGGGGAGGGTCCAAGCTGAAAAGGAAGCCATCCAAGTGCTGCAACAAGAAGGTTCTGCTGCTGCCGCGGCTTCTGATGTCCAGATTCGCAAGAGAGTTGAAGAAGAAGTGCTGGCGAAGCATGAAAAAGCTATATCTAATACATAGGCTTATCTTTTAAGCTTCTCTTTACGTTAAGCCCCAGCAACTCTTACTTTTGTTTTGATTTTGTAATAACTTTACATTATTTCTCCAAACACTTATTATCTGCATGCAATGAACTGCTACTGTTTGTCTCTTTGTTGAACTTCCTGTGTTTTTCTAAAATGTCGTGTTTTCTGTGTGGTGTTGGAATTTCTGAAAATCGCTTGTTTGTGTTTGAACGACTTGAACACAGGCCTAGCAGTCAAGGACGCATGGTTTTGTCCTTGCGTCTAAACAGGCTTGAACGCAACTCCGAGACTTGAGTTGTAGTTATAAGACTTGTGTTTAGGATGATCTGGCGTGTTCTAATTTGTTGAGGATCCTCTTTGCTGTTGTTAGATTAATCTCTGGAAGTTTCTTGCTATAGTTGGAATTCTGTGTTTGAATGAATTCAACGTGGGTCTGTCCCCCTTATAGAAACCAAAAACGCAGGGTCGGGCCTTGCGTCCAAGAGACTTAAAATGCAGTTATAGAACTTGTGTTCAGGGAAGCTAGACGCTCTTTCTTCCAACCTTGAGTGCGTATCTTAGGTTGCTAAGACTTTTCCACTAAATCAAATCAATCCGACAATTTTCTGGTAGACTTTGGGGAATTTTCTTTATTATAATATTTCTTGATAACTTCAATCGTCAGAGGTGTAATGTTAACTTGACGACATACAAAGTAGGAGAACAATTCATTCAAACAAACATTTAATAAGCAACCCCCAGCTAGGCTCAAGAGACTTGCAGCTTACGGGTAATATTTCTTGAGAAATTTTCCATTAATTGGCATCATGAGTCTGTCGCCTTTTTTATTGATGAGACGGTAGGCTCCATTAGAATAGACTGTCTCTACCACAAAAGGTCCTTCCCATTTGAGATTAAACTTCCCTTTGGTTTTTTGAGTCATCACCATCGGTCGTCGATTAGCCAAAACTAAATCGCCTCTCTTGAAAATCCGTTCTTTAACCTTTTTGTTGTAGGCTTTAGAAATACGGGCTTGATATAGTTCAATCTATTATTGAGCTTGAAGTCGCTTGTCGTCTAAAGCTTCAAGTTCCTGAAGACGCCGTTGGTGTTTCTCTTCCTCTGTCAGTCCGGCTGTGATAGCGACTCTTAAGGAAGGGATTTGGATTTCTAATGGCAATACAGCTTCACAGCTGTATACTAAAGAGAATGGCGTAGCTCTTGTAGGGGTCCTCACTGTTGTGCGGTAGGGCCACAAACATTCGTCGAGTCTTTCGTCCCAATCTCGTCGGCTTTTGGAAACGAACTTTTTGAGGAGTTTCACGATAGTTTTGTTAAAAGCTTCTACAAGACCATTCACTGGCGGATAATAGGCCGTAGACGCGACACTTTGGATTCTAAACTTATCACAAAATCTCTGAAATCCAAAGCTAACAAACTGTGTCCCGTTGTCGTGAACTATTCGTCTTGGGACTCCAAAACGGTAGATGACGTGATGTTTAATGAACTTGATCACATTCTTTGTTTTTGCTTCTTTTAGTGGAATTACTTCCGCCCACTTGGAGAAATAGTCGGTTACGGCCAAAATGAACCGGTGTCCTTTGGAAGTCGGAGGAGAAATTGGTCCCACGATGTCCATGCTGTTGGCCTTCTTGTTTTGATGATGTTTAACAAATAATTTACCACTAATGTTGTTTGTTTAGTATTTGTGTTTTCTTATTTATTATAGACAAATAACGTCGTTGGAGGATGGATGGAATAGAGCTTCAACGATGATATCCAATGGAGGTTGGCGGAATGTCGGTGAAGCTTATGTAATTCAAGTTCAAGATCCAAGTTCAGTTTCATCCGCGAGATTACCAAGAAGAGCTTAATTGAAGATTAAGATTGCTTGGGTAATTTAGTTTAGGAGTTTATATTATGTGTGTTAGTACTTTAAGCTCAATCATATACACACATACACGTTTTGGTTTTGTATATATATAGTTATATATATAGGTTTGATAGTTTTCAAGTTTTACTATGAAACAATTGAATATAATTAGAAAACATATTTTTGTTTCATACTTATATGCATATTTATGATTTCATCAATATCAATTTTAGTTAGTTCAATGAAATCATGTTTTAGTGCATTATATGTGTATTTTGATAAAATACTATATTCATTGTTTATAGACTTCATAACAATAGTTTACATCTTTCTTCAAGTCTATAAAATTATTTTGTAAAGTTTTAAAAGTTGGTTTAGGTCAAAACATCAAACTCATGTGTTTACACTTTCGTGTTTTGGACTATTTTGCAAAATGATGATTTTTCACAAATGGAAAATGTAATTCGAAAAATTCTTTTTGTAACACGTTCATTTACATGTTTATATACATTTCCCAAAGTTTCATTATCTTTGGACTTCATTTGTTATTTTTAACATATTTTCCAAAGTCTCAAAAATCAGCTCTAAAACATGTTTTTCTGTAATATCAGATTTCGGTCGACCGCACCGGTCGACCGCTCATATGTTCATTTGTTTCTGGGCAGCAGAGTGTTTGTCGGTCGACCGCCACGGTCGACCGAGAGCTCAAAATTTCCATCGGTCGACCGGTGCGGTCGAAGAAGTCTCTGCTCGATTCTCAGTCTGGGATCTGCATCGCGGTCGACCGTGAATTTTTTCGGTCGACCGCCGCTCTGTCAGTTCTCTTTCCAACGGCTATTTTTGTTACCGTTGCTGGGGCTGTTTTTATCATTTTGTTTGGGGTTTTTGGCTGAGGTTCTTAGAGGCTATAAATACCCCCTTGATCTTAGTTCTAAGGGTAACCCAAGAGAATGTTTTAAAGAGTTTTAAAAAGAGTTTAAGCTTGTTTTAAGCTTGTTTAAGGGTTTGGTTTAAAGCTGTTTTGGTTTTCACAAGTGGAGGAGATCATCTTTTTGTTTAGGATCAAATCTCCATCTCTCCATCTTGATCTATTGAGAAGTTTTCTAAACTCAACTCTAGCTTTTATTTATTAATTATTTATTAATTATTTATTAATTATCATTTCTATTAAAGCTAGTTTTATATTGAGTTTAGATTTGATTTTATCTCATTATTACACACACCCATTTGAGCTTATTGTATTTGCATACATAGTATATTAGGGTTGTGGGAGTTTGTAACATTGAGTTGTGCTTAATTGAGTTCTCACCATGTTAGAGAGAACAATCATTTGTTATATTATGCTTAATTGTGAGATCACTTTGTAATACACTTGTACACCGAGTGAGGAGTGTGTGATGAGAGTCGGGGATTGTTCCAAGAGGAGTGGCATCGGTTGACGAACCTAGGGAGAGGTTGTAATCGAGCACTTGAGGGAGACACGGCTAGGTCCAACACTTAGTGGGTGTAGAGTAAGAATACAATAGTGTGTTATTGTGAAGTTTTCGGTTAGCTAGAAAACTGAGTGTGAGGTGTAAACGTTATTCGGGTGAACGTAGAAAACCCGGTTGTGATAGTGGATTTCTCCCCGGGAGTGGGGAGCGGAGACATAGGACGGAAGGTCCAAACTCTGTGATAATTTGATTGTGTTTGAGTGTGCTTTGGCGTTTATTTATATTTATGCTCATTGCTCATATCGCCATTGTCTCGTTATTCATATCATCCTCTATCTTGTTTCATATTGTTTACCCTTGTGTTAGTTTACATATCCTTGCACATATCATATTGTATATCTCTTTGGTAGGATATATCATCTTGTGTTAGTTTATATATCCTTGCACATACATTGCCTATATCTCCTTGTTAGGATATATCTTGTTGTTCATATTGCTTATCCTAGCTCATATATATTGTTGTATTTCATACTTGCAAGGATAACTTGTTAATTAATTTTAATTGGTATTTAAATCGGATTAGATTAGCATAAGACCCTAATCACCCCCCCTCTAGGGTCTAACACATGCCCCACATTTCGAATGGCTAATAAGCGGATGTGGGATGTAAATTTCCCGGCGCTAGGTGGATAAAATCACCATGAATTTGGCATGCGTGACAACGTTTAGCGTAGTCCACTGCGTCTGCGAACATCCTTGGCCAATAATAACCGATTCGTCGGAGACGATCGCCTAACTTAACTCCAGGCTAATGAGCTCCACACATTCCGTCGTAAGCTTCCTTGAGGGCCTCTTTCGCTTCCTTCCGAGAGAGGCATCTAAGCAAAACGCCATCATGTGATTTACGATACAGGGTTTGAGAAACTGCATCATAATAAAATTGAAGGGCCTTTCGTTTGATAGTAGACGCTTCCTTAGGGTCATCAGGAAAAATTTCGTATATGGCATAGTCGATGTACGGGAACCGCCAATCTCTAGCTTCAAATTCCATCGAGGTCGTGCAGACTTCTCCTGCCGGTGTCTTATCGGAGCTTTCCTCTATATGAATCTTGGAACAGTATAACTCGCATCCTGTAACCGGAATTGTAGTTTCGGCCCCTGGAGGCAACGCTAATGAGGTTGCCAACGAGGCTAAAGCGTCCGCGTAAGCATTCTGAGCTCGTGGAATGTATTCGATAAAGAAACTTTCGAACTTCTCAGTTTGCTTTAGCACTGTAAAATAATACGGGAGCAAATCCTCATGACGCACTTCGTATTCACTTCGGACTTGATTTACGATTATCTGAGAGTCCCCGTAAGCTTCAAGATGTCGAATATTGAGTTCCTCAGCAAATTGCATTCCTAGTAGGAGAGCATTATACTCAGTTACATTGCTAGTGAAGGGTTTGATCAGGGAAAATCCTCTTGGGATCACGTGACCATTTGGAGAGACGAACACCACCCCGACTCCCGCGGTGATGGCTCCATGAGGATTTGCTCTGGATGTACCGTCAAAGAATAATTTCCACACTTGCGTAATTTACTTGAGTGACGCAAGCTTCAGCGACTTCATCGGGCAATTCTTCAAATCATTTAGATGTCCCTGGCACTGGGTTGTAGGCGTATAAAACTGCCTATAGGTCCCTTAACACAGCTCGACGACGCCAATACGACAAACCAACCATCGGGCGACGTATGCAAACACGATCGTTAGTCCACAACACCGAAGCCAAGTGATACGCAACAAAGCGGATTAACGAGGCTACGAGGCTAACGAACCGCACGTAAACAACGGAATAAATCCACTCGTGTGCTGAATCAAGCTAACAGATTGAGGAATCAACGAGTCATCCAACCAAGAGCAGACTCGGACGAATCGAGATCGAATCGAGATCAATTTCGGACTCGAACTCAAAAGTGGATTTACTGCCAAATCAGGATCCAGATTTACTGCCAAATCAGGTCAATGAATCAAGTCCAGATAAATCAACCACAAAACCGAAAAACGAACGCAAAACGGTAAAACAACAAACACCTGGAGAGCGGCTCACCGAGCCACCAAGGTGGCTCGGTGGCCGAGCCACCAAGTGGTGGCTCGGCCGAGCCACCTAGGTGGCTCGGTGGCCGAGCCACCAACAGGTGGCTAGGTGGTTCGGCCACCTGTGCCCGGGCACAGTGAAGGAGGCCTATAAATAGGAGAGTAGAGGCTCATTTTCAAGGGTTGGAAATTTTGGAAGGCGAAGCTCTGCTGGATTCAAGGCTCGAGACTTAAAAAAGATTGAAGCTTTGTGACTTTGAGGACTTGCTCTTCCAGATCCGGTGCTCGGCGATCGTCAACGCCAAATAAGGCAAGAGTTCGAGAGGGACCGGATCTCAGATCTACGCAGTCATCCTCCGGATCAAAGCTTGGTCTTTGATCCCGAGAATCGGGTGATTATTTCCTTGGTGAACTAACCCCCCCGGCTATTATTTCCTTGGCGAAATAATACCCGTCATACTGCGTAGATCCGACCGGATTTAGATCGTGTGGTGGTCCACGGATAAGCCCCGGCGCAGGCAAAGAACCCACGCAAGCGAGCGACCGCAAAACAGGAGCTCACGATTTGTTCGACAAACAAGGAGAAAAAGTTATAATTTTTCTTTTCTTTTATTTGATTTTCGTTGTAACCGGATCTTATAAAAAGACCGGATCTTTATAACCGATAAACAGTTATTTGAGATAGCAATGGAATCGATGAAGAAAGCTACGATTTTTCCCGCGAACAATCTAGCGACCACAGTGGGAGCCGACGATCTCGCTGCCGAGATCAGAGTGTCGCAGCCGCGGATCTCAATCCCGGTCGTGGAGGAGGTCGAGTATGAGTTCGACCAACAGATGTTCGAGGAGTACCTATCGTCCTCATCCGGATCTACCTCCCCCCGCAAGTCTAAGAAGTTCTCCACCAGGAGAAAAGCTCGTTGGTATGAAGATGTGGAAAACACCAACGAAGATCTCGCCCCGTTTGATGCTAAAGTTGCATCAGGTGAGATTCTCCCAACCTCCAACCAGGTCAGATCTGTTCTGGCCAACTCTTCTGCCGCAGAGGGCATGGTGACTCTCTCGAAGAGAGCCCGTCAAAGATAATGCCAGTGCTTGGCGCGACATTACGCGAAGGCGATGGAATCCGTAGACGGAGTCCGCTACAAGGCGGATCTGAAGAACCGAAGGGGCAAACAGCCTCAGCAACTAATGAATGGTAGCTTTTCCAAGCCGCCAACGAACGAATGGATCCGTGTCAAATGGAATCGTTCGACGCTGGAGGAGCGCATTCACAAGCGTCGCGCACTATCAGCGCAGGCACGGGCTCAAGTCGAAGAAGCCCATAGAAAGCTGCAGAAAGAAGTGGCCAAAAAACCGTCACCAACTCGCAAAGTTTGGAGGCCAAAGTCTGAAACGGCGAGTCAGACTAAGGAACAACAACTACAGCCTTCAAAAGTTCAACCTCTGGCGAACCAACCCAAATCGCCGATGATTTCCACAACTGCTCTGGGAGATCCCGCAGGACCATCCCAAAGGAGGAAGTCTGTCTTGGAGCGCCTCGGTCCACTTCTCGAGAAGCGAAGCAAAGCTCCAGTCCAAGAACGTTTGGGCCCACTAAAGAAGCCCCGAACGATTCAACATGCTGGGGGTCGCCGCAACCCTCAACATGACAAAGAGATCAGGGCAACTAAGCGCACTACTCTGCGCATTGAAGTCCAGGAGCCCGCTGAGAATTCACGCCCACAAAGGCATGTTTCGAGGCGCGTGACTCTCGAAAGCCCAAAGAAGGTAGTTCACCCTCAGAAGGAGACATTATCGTCTGATGACGATGACGTTATACCTGAGAAATCGTGCTAACACACGATAGGTTACTCCGACCTTCAAACTAACGAGTTGTACTATCGTGTTGGGGGTACGAGCAAAGCCAGAAAGAGAAGTCCTCGAAGGCTAGAAACTCAATGCCCTTGTTCCAAACTCATCCGGGCGGTATTATCTGAGTGCAACTGCATCAAGGCAGTCCCCGAAAGAGTTTTAGTTTTTAAAAGGCTTAGTACCGAAACGCCAAAATCAAGGCATAGGCGTTTCCGACGAAGAAGAATGGTGGTCGAAGATGGAGAATTTCCGAGGGTCACCACCAATATGACCAGCAAAGGAACATCGATTCAGGACAATCCCGAGGCGATTCCAGAAGTGGCTCGACGTGTAACTCGTCTGTAGTCCGGAGCTATCATTCGTGCAACATATGGTAGGGTTCGGACAAGATTACCTTCAGAAGATGAAGAATCGGATGCCGGCTCGGTAGTTGCATCTGACAATACCGTATCCAGCGAAGGACAACCCCGCGAGTCATTCATGATAAGCGCGGAAGAAGTGGCTAAGATGCTCGAAGAAGCCATGGCCAAACAACAGGAGAGCTTCAGGTTCGAAATGCAGATGGCCATGCAGAATATGAGAGAAATGCATGAGCAACAAATCCAGGCACTGACGAACCAGCAAGGCGAACCAAGCCGCCGTAACCAGGTCAATCAGGAAGATGAGGACACGCATGCGGATGAAGCTCACGATGCCAATAATCCTCCCATCAATGCAGGGGGTGGTAATGAGAATGCTAACGAAGATACAGGTGAAAGTTTGAAGATCAAAAATCTCGAGAACAAAATCAATACGTTTATTTTCGCTCAAGAGATAAAGAAGACATGCATTCCTTGTCCATACCCGAGAGAATAGGAATCGATCCCGTATCCGGCGAAGTTTAACTTAATCAACTTCACGCCGTTTGATGGGAAGGGTTCACCCACTCAGCATGTGATTTACTTCAAATCACACTTAGGGGTTATTTCTGGTAACGAACCTCTGATGGTACAGTCCTTTCGTTGGCACTCTTCGTGGAGCCGCCTTCGATTGGTATCGCCGCCTCAAGCCAGGAAGTGTGAATAGCTGGGACGACATGGAGACTAAATTCCTCACTAACTTCTTCGACGATGACACCGAAATATCCATCGGATCGTTGCTTGACGAGAAACAGAAAGACGGGGACTTAGTTGATACCTTCGTCAAAAGGTTCTGGAACAAGGCGATAAACTGTCGGGACCCGATCACGGAGGAGTTTATTCTCCAGACTTACCACAACAACCTCGCATTGGACGTGTTGAAAGTGATGGGGACAGCACCGTCCAACACTTGGAAAGACTTGAAGGTGCGTGGTGAACAAGCCGAACGTTTCCTCCGAAGGAAGAAGGCCGAGAGGAGTCAATCGACGACTAATCCTCCGAACTCGAACTTCGCCTCCCGTGGTAAGGGCAAGACACCTGCAGCGGCTGTCGATGCTAATCAAACGTCGCAATAGCAGTCCCGGAGACAGCAGAAAACTTCGGATCGGAGGCCCCAAAAAGAGTACTCCTTCAAGGACGAAGATGTTCCAGCCATCTTCAAATCCCTCCTTGAAAATAACAAGATCAAGTTGCCACCGACACGAATCAGGAGGAAGCTGATGATACTGCGAATCCGAAGTACTGCGCGTACCACAGGAGGATCCTTCATCTCACCAAGGCCTGCTTTACTTTAAAGAATAGCATCCAGACCTTGGTTGAAGCCGGCGTCATAACGCTAGGGTAAGCCAGTTGAGAACGACAACACTCCAATAAGTATAAGAGTATAAACTGCTTCTTAAGACTCCGAAGAGTATATGAGTATAAACTGCTTCTCAATCCTCCAACTGGTATAAGAGGTTAAACTGCTCCCTGATACTCCAATAGATATATGAGTCTAAAGTATTTCCTTTCTTCCACGGAAAGTTCCTGGAGAGTGCCATGCGTGGTATTCTTAAGGATAACCCGATCATGCAGCCGATACGATGATAAACCCAGTTTCGCAAGAAAAGCTGGGGGTGGATAATTCATGTAACGGGAAGTTCCTGAAAGAATGTTACATGTAATTTTCTTAGGGATAACCCGATCATTACAAACAAAGTGATAAACACTAAACCCCCACTGTGATTTCCGAACACTCTTTTGCTGAGACGAGGTTCGATCACTTCGTTGGATCAATCTTCCCTCACAAGATTTCCATTGGTGTTTGACAACTCACAGTCTTCCACCATAAAAACCCTCACTGATCAAATTAATTGACAGTGGGTCCACTAAAATTCCTTTCGGTTAAATCCACTCAAACTTTTGATGTATCTGTGCACTCAACACTCCCATTGTTAGAGTCCGGATATAATACTTAGAATTTTGATATCAATCCTTGACGAATTATCAAACCCCTTCGTGTTAAGTCCTTATAACTTAACACCAAGAATTCCTTCTGAGTGATTTGTACAAGTTAACACTCTTACTATGATTTGTATACTCACTCTCACTATCTACTTGGTCAAACCTTCCTACAGTTAGGGCCACAACCAAAATCCCCTCTCGATTCCTTCAATGAACGAGAGGCCCACAAATTGAGCGATCAAACCTTCCTACAGTTAGGATCGTCTCAAACCTCCCATTCGGTCAAACCTTCCGACAGTTAGGGCCAAAACCAAAATCCCATCTCGATTCCTCTAATGAACGAGAGGTCCACTTTCAAATCAAGTGATCAAACCTTCCTATAGTTAGGATCACCTCAAACTCCCGCTTGGTCAAACCTTCCTACAGTTAGGGCCAAAACTATAATTCACTCTCGATAAACGAGAAATTCATATTTAGTTCGGTAATCAAACCTTCCGACAGTTAGGGTTATCCAAATCTTTTTGATTCTCGGAGTGGAAATCTCACTCTTAGTTTCACCTTTCCGGGTTCTGGGGATGGAGATCCCACCTCGAGTCTCCTTTCTAACTGAAGATAGAATATAAAATTCTTCCTCTCCCATTTCGGGTTCGTCTTCACCCTAAAAGAAGACCGAGAAATAGAATATAAAATTCTTCCTTCCCACACCAATCCTTTTCCAAGAATTTAGGATTCATCCTAGGAAGTTTATCCCGAATCCTAAGCAGGGATAAGTCTGCGCCTAACACGCGCTGCCGGTTTAGTCTTTCTCCGTAGAAGAAGACACCAGAGTTCGATTCTGGGGTATTTTATCCTGAAACCTAAGCAGGGATAAGTCTGCGCCTAACACGCGCCGCCGGTTAGTTCTTAACCGTTAAAAATAACACTCGCCCACATATTCAACATTGTGGCAGGTTGTTATTAATAACACCAAAATCCATGTCTTACACGCATGGGGAATTTCATCCTGAATCCTAAGAAAGGATATGCCGACGCCTAACACGCGTCGCCGGTTTAATCTTTGTCCGTAGAAAAAGATACCAGAACCTGATTCTGGGGACCTTTATCCCGAAGCCTAAGTAGGGATAAGTCAACGTCTAATACACGTTGCCGGGTAGCCTATTCCCGTAACAATGGCGAAGTCTACGTATTCAAAGTCGTAGCAAAGAGTCTAAGGGAGTTCATTCCCTTAGCATAACGTTACATGTGGAACGGATTTAGATAATCCGCATGCTAGCCCGACTCAAACGGTAGTCGGTAAAGGCTAATCAAATCCGTTGAAGGCTGGGGGTTAGCTAAAAATCCTAAAGTCAACGCCTAACACGCGTCGCCGGGTAACCTATTCCCGTAACAAATGGTAAAGTCTATGTATTCAACATCATAGCACAAAGTCTAAGGGAGTTCATTCCTTTAGCACAACGTCACATGCGGAACGGACTAAAACAATCCGCATGTAAGCCCGATTCAAACGGTAATCGGTAAGAGCACGTCAAATCCGTTAAAGGCTGAGGATTTGCCAAAAATCCTAAGTCAACGTATCATACACGTTGCTGTTTAGTCTTTTCACAGGAGAAAGACGAAGTCTACGTATTCAATATCGTAGCACTAAAAGGGTTAACTTTTTTAGCTTAAACAATCCGCATGCTAGTCCGACTCAAACGGTAGTCGGTAAAGGCTCATCAAACCCGTTGATGGCTGAGAATTTGCCAAAATTTCTATAAATACGAGTCATTGACGCATCAATTCCATAGATTGGTCTCGTGACTCAAGTATTTGCCATGCTCCAATTCCTTAAGAGCTTAAACTGTGTATACTCCAGAAGACGTACGAGTATAAACTGTGTCGAACGCCGGACAACGCTTCATAATGAAGCTTGGACGCTGGACAATGCATTGCAATGAGGCTCAAACACCGGATAATGTGTTGCAAATGAAGATTTAACATCGACAATCGATGGTCAGTTCTATGTTGAAACAGCAAACTCGAGCTAAAAAGTTAGGAAATCGAGAATCGACTTCAAGTTCAAAATTCCGACAGACGGTCAGACAATAAATGCAGCACCGGAACCCTTACAGACATTCGACAAAGCACAGAATAGCCTGGAGGACTGAAGGAATCAAGAATAGAAGCCATTCCAAATATCCCGTCGTAACCGATTGAAGGATGGGACAATCATATCCAAAGTATTCTAGACTCTTCTATAAAAGAACGAGGCTGAAATACTTTGGAGGGGGGTATCTGTATGCCTATAAAACTGCCTATAGGCCCCTTAACACAGCTCGACGACGTCAAACCAACCATCGGGCAACGTATCCAAACACGATCGTTAGTCCACAATACCGAAGCCAAGCGATATGCGACGAAGCGGATTAACGAGGCTACGAGGCTAATGAACCGCACGCAAACAACGGAATAAATCCACTCGTGTGTGGAATCAAGCTAACAGATTGAGGAATCAACGAGTCATCCAACCAAGAGCGGACTCGGACGAATCGAGATCGAATCGAGATCAGTTTCGGACTCGAACTCAAAAGTGGATTTACTGCCAAATCAGGATCCGGATTTACTGCCAAATCAGGTCAACGAATCAAGTCCAGATAAATCAACCACAGAACCAAAAAACGAACGCAAAACGACAAATCAACAAACACCTGGAGGTCGGCTCACGGAGCCACTAAGGTGGCTCGGTGGCCGAGCCACCAAGTGGTGGCTCGGCCGAGCCACCTGTTGGTGGCTCGGTGGCCGAGCCACCAACAGGTGGCTAGGTGGTTCGGCCACCTGTGCCCGGGCACAGTGAAGGAGGCCTATAAATAGGAGAGTAGAGGCTCATTTTCAAGGGTTGGAAATTTGGGAGGCGAAGCTCTGCTGGATTCGAGGCTCAAAACTAAAAAAGATTGAAGCTTTGGGACTTTGAGGACTTGCTCTTCCAGATCCGATGCTCGGCGATCGTCAACGCCAAATAAGGCAAGAGTTTGAGAGGGACCGCATCTCAGATCTACACAGTCATCCTCCGGATCAAAGCTTGGTCTTTGATCCCAAGAATCGGGCGATTATTTCCTTGGTGAACTAATCCCCCCGGCTATTATTTCCTTGGTGAAATAATACCCGTCATACTGCATAGATCCGACCGGATCTAGATCGCGCGGTGGTCCACGGATAAACCTCGGTGCAGACAAAGAACCCACGCAAGCGAGTGACTGTAAAACAGGAGCTCGTGATTTGTTCGACAAACAAGGAGAAAAAGTTGTAATTTTTCTTTTCTTTTATTTGATTTTCGTTGTAACCGGATCTTATAAAAAGACCGGATCTTTGTAACTAATAAACAGTTATTTGAGATAGCAATGGAATCAATGAAGAAAGCTACGATTTTTCCCGTGAACAACTGCTTGCGAAGAATCGGCTACTATTAGCCTAAAATGGTCAACGACACTGTCGCTTACGCCAAGAGTTGCCACGCGTGTCAAATCCATGCTAATTACATGCACAAATCACCTAAAGACCTATATCCGATAGTGACTTCATGGTCATTTGAAATATAGGGAATGGATATCATCGGACCGATATCTCCACCATCGGCCAAGGGTCATCGCTTCATCCTTGTGATAATCGACTACTTCTCCAAGTTGGCCAAAGCTGTCCCCTTAAGAGAAGTCAAAGCTAGCAATGTGATCAAGTTCATCAAACATCACATCATCTACAGGTACGGCGTCCCGAGGCGCATCATTCATGAAAACAGATCATAATTCGTGGGTCATGCCTTTTCTCAGTTCTGTGATAAATTCAGAATAGAGAACATGGCATCCACAACTTATAATACGTTAGCAAATAGATTGGCTAAAGCTTTCAACAAAATGATCATTCAGATCTTGACCAAGCTGACCTCCAATAGCAAGTGCAACTGGGATGAGAAGCTCGGTGAAAGCTTATGGGCGTATCGGACCATGGTTCATACACCGACCGGTGCCACGCCTTTGAGAAGTTAGGTTCTTCTTGGTGGCGATAGGAGTTTGATTCTTGTATCCCGTTGATGTTCTGAGCATGCAGCCTTGTGGAACTTTGTATATTTTGAACTCTAACCGAGTTTGGAAGAACTTGCAAGGCATGTTTTGGACCTTTAAGCAAGTTGAGAAGAACTTGCAGGGCAAGTTTAAACTCATAACGAGTTATGAACTCTAAGGAAGAGTTGATTTCAGAAAGGAAATAAATCCTTTTTTAGCCAAAGAACCAATCTCAAGAATGATAATCCGAAATGGTTCAAGAACCAAGCCAAAAGCTCCACCAAAAGCTCCCTCAAAAGCCAAAATTAAGCTCCAACCAAGTTAATTCAAGCTAACCCCATTTTAGTTGTAAACCTAGTTATTTATAGAGTTAAAGGGGTGTAACTGACCCCGTAAATCACTCCATAATGGTGGTTTAATGCCCTCATTACGTGCAAAATAGTTTTGGAACTGTTTAAAACGTGTTTGAATGAGTCAAACGAGAGGTTCGCATTATGGAAATAACCTTAGCATCTAACTTATGAAACATGGAGCTGAGTTTCGTGTTTGAAGTTTGGAATGCGAGGTTAAGCTCCGCGTTTGGTATTTAATACGTAGGGATGAGCTCTGCATTTTGAGATTGACACGCGGGTATGAGCTCCATGTTTTGAGATTGAAACACGAGGATGACCCTCACTGTTTGGGGAGAAATTTTGTTTCTTCATTGAGGTACTCATTACAACTTCAGTCGTTGTAATGAAAATACAAAAAACATAGTCTTTTTATAAGACTTTTACACATTGAAAATACAATTCTCGTCAAACAGCACAGAGATCGTTTATCGGTCTTCTGCTTGCGTGGGATCTTGGCATGTGATGGGGATGTTAATATCCGTAGACCAACAAATGATCAGATCAGGTCCGGAGCTTTGTCGATTCGCGAAGGAATCAAGAAGCCGAAGCGCTTATCTCGGCAACAGCGAGATAATTGCTCTTCTTAAGGTCACCACAACGGGGTAATCTTAAGGGCCGAACCGGGCTGTAGATCTGACGAACTCCTCTTCTTTATGCTGAAGAATCTACTGAAGTCTCCTCCTCCTCTCTAAAATTCGTGGCTCTTCAGTCCTCAATTTGGTAGGGCTTCGCCAACGCTGGATAATTCCAACTCCTAAAAAATAAAGGCCCTGGGGCTATATTTATAGGCTTCAGGAGCCCTGTATTTGGATAAGAATGGTCGATTCCCTCTTATCTTTAGTTAAAAATCACTTAACCATATTATCAGATCAGTTAGAGAAAATCTAGATGGTTAACGATCGAAAAACCGCCGTAAACAACCAAAATCAGTATTTTTTTGTATTGCAGACACTTTTGAGTGTCTTGGCCAAGCCAAGACACTTGAGAGTGTCTCGGCTTGGCCGAGACACTCAAGAGTGTCTCAGCCAAGCCGAGACACTTTGAAGTGTCTCAGCTTGGTCAAGACACTTATAAGTGCTTGGCTAAGCCAAGACACCACGGGGTGTCTCAGTTTGGCTTTTTTCGGTTTTGGTTCGTCGATTTTGTTTCCACCGTAAATTCATCATCCTGACTCAGAATTACGTGGTTCAATATGCGTTGGAAAGCTGACGAGGAGATCTATAGGCTCCTATGATTGAATTACATGTGGAGTAAATAGGACACGAGGGGTGTTCCACCTTTCGTAAATAACGCGGGGCTCCTGATCAGCTCTTATTCCTATTATTCCGAAGTTTTGTTGCTTCGTATGGTCCACCGACTCACTTCATGTGTTTGTCATCATCAAATGAGCTCTTGTGTCTTGGATAGTATTGTTCATCATCTTTTCTCTGTCTTGAAGCGTGTGCGAGGACCTATAAGCAATTTTTGATGCCTACAAATACCCTCTTCAAAGTGTTTCAGTCATGTTTTTTTATAGATGAGCCTGAAATACTTTGGATATGATCGGTCTAACCTTCAGTCGGTGTAAAAGGACCTGTTGTTTGCTTTGATTCTTGACTCCTTCGATTTTTAATGTATTCAATGTTTTGATGAATAGCTGAAGTTCTCCCAGCGCTACGTTTATCGTCTGGCCATCGTTGAAATCTTGAATGAAAACCGGTGAGTTGATTTTGGCTCGTATCGTTGAGTTAACTTTGAACTGACTATCTCCATCATGATATATTAACTCGTATTGACTTTCATCGCAACACGTTGACTGGTGTTGACCTACGATTATACGTTGACCAGCATTGACCTAGGGTATTGAATCGCTCGGCATTAACTTTTTCATCACAAGGCGTTGACTCGTGTTGACCTAGGGTTACGCATTAACTGGCGTTGGCCTAGGGTTTTGAATCATCCAACGTTGACTTTCTCATTGTAACGCATTGACTGGCGTTGACCTAGGATTACACATTGACTGGCGTTGACCTAGGGTTTCGGATCACCTGGCATTGACATAATTTATACTTGTATGTTTGCTGGAGTATACATAGTTTAAGCTCTTAAGCTATTGGAGCATGGCAGTCCTAATAGTTAGGGTTGCAGGACTAACTGTCAAAGCAGATTCATCTGCAGATATGGATCTTATTCCGAAGTTGTTGGATGCTCGAGTCACAAGACCAGTTAATAAAGATGGTGTATCAATGACTTTCACACTTATAGGATTTTTGGCAAACCCTTAGCTATTAACGGATTTGATGAGTCTTTACCGACTACCGTCTGAGTTGGGCTAGCATGCAGATTGTTTAAATCCGTTCTGCATGTAACGTTATGCTAAAAGAGTTAACTCCTTTGGTGCTACGATATTAAATACGTAGACTTCGTCTTTCTTACGGGAATAGACTACCCGATGACGTGTGTTAGATGTAGACTTAGGGTTTTTGGCCAATCCTCAGACATAAACGGATTTGACGTGCCTTTACTGATTACCGTTTGAGTCGGGCTTGCATGCGGATTGTTTAAGTCCGTTCTGCATGTGACTGTTCGCGGGAAAATCTGTTGCTTTCTTCATTGTTGATATCATTGTACA
>BQKN01058759.1:139020-150366 GCA_022839385.1 Asparagus kiusianus | reverse complement strand
TGTGTTGTTCGGACGTGATTCGGTTTGTGGTTGACTTGGTTTGGAATCGACTTGTTGACTTGATTCCAAATATGGCAGTTAATCCGCTTCTGAGTTCGAATCCGAAACCGATCTTGATTCGATCGTGGTTCATCCGAGTTCGCTCTAGTTTAGATGACTCGTTGACTCCTCGAACCGTTAGATTGATTCCGCACGCGATTGACATTGTTTGCGTGCAATTTGTTGACCTCGTCGCTTCGTCACTCGATGGTTCGTTGATTTGTCGAATCACCGTGTCGAGCTATGTTATGGGACCTATAGGCAATTTTATACGCCTATAGTGACGTTGTGCTAAGAGAGTTAACTCTATTAGTAATACGATATTGAATACATAGACTTTGTCTTTCTTACGGGAATAGACTACCCGACAATGCGTGTTAGGCACTGACTTATCCCTACTTAGGCTTCGGAATAAAATTCCCCAGACTAGAATTCTGGTGTTTTTTTAATCGGTGAAAGATTAAACCGGCAACACGTGTTAGACGTTGACTTATCCCTACTTAGGATTCGGAATAAAATTCTCCGTGCGTGTGAAGTACGGATTTTGGTGTTATTAATAACAATCTGCCACAATATCGAATATGTGGGATTTTGTCCTTTTTACGGTCAAGGACTAACCGGCAACGCGTGTTAGGCGCTAACTTATCCTTACTTAGGCTTCGGAATAAAATTCCCCACGCGTGTAAGGCACGGCTTTTGAGAGTTGAAGGATGGGAGAGGAAGAATTTTATATTCTATCTTCCAAAACCGAAGAGGAAGAATTTTATATTCTATCTCTAGTTACCAAGAAAACTCGAAGTGGGATCTCCATCCTAAGAATTCGATAAAGGGAAACTAGGAGTGGAATCTCCACTCCGAGAATCAGAAAGATTCAAGCAACCTAATTTTTATAGGATTGGTTGCTGAATCCAAAAAAATTCCTCATTTATTGAGGTGAAATTTTGATTTCGGCCCTAACTTTTATAGGTTTGGCCGGATAGGGAAAGATGGAAGTCTTTCGTTTATCGAAAGGAGCATTCCGGTCTTAGTCCTAACTATCTGTAGGTTCGACCAAGTGAGGTTGGAGGCAACCCTAACTTTTATAGATTTGATTGCTCAAATTGAAAGTAGACCTCTCGTTCCTGGAAGGAATCGAGAGGGGATTTTGGTTGTGGTCCTAACTGTTTAAAGATTTGACCAAGATGGGAATTTGAGACGACCCTAACTGTTTAAAGGTTTGATCGTTCAATTTATGGACCTCTCGTTCATGGAAGGAATCGAGAGGGGATTTTGGTTGTAATCTTAATTGTTTAAAGGTTTGACCAAGATAGAAATTTGAGACGACCCTAACTGTTTAAAGGTTTGATCATTTAATTTGTGGATCTCTCGTTCATGAAAGGAATCGAGAGGGGATTTTAGTTGTGGTCCTAACTGTTTAAAAGTTTGACCAAGTAGACAGTGGGAGTGGGAGTACAAATCACAGTGAGAGTATTAACTTGTACAAGTCATTCAGAGGGGGTTCCTAGTGTTAAGTGACAAATGCTTAACACGGAGGGGTTTGATAATCGTTATTTACTAGGAGACTAAAATTCTGAATACTAAGTCCGGACTCTAACAATGAGAATGTTGAGTGCACAGACGTAGCGGGAGTTTGAGTGGGAGTTTCTTATTCATCACCTTCTTGTAGTGACTGGGTTATCCCAAAGAATACGCTATATAGAATTCTCTCGGGAACTTCCCATTACATAAATTATTCACCCCCAGCTTTCATCGTGAAACTGGGTCTTACATTATACTCAGTTGCATGATCGGGTTATCCTTAAGAATACCAGACATGACACTCTCTAAGAACTTC
Source organism: Asparagus kiusianus (assembly GCA_022839385.1). Classification (NCBI taxonomy): domain Eukaryota; kingdom Viridiplantae; phylum Streptophyta; class Magnoliopsida; order Asparagales; family Asparagaceae; genus Asparagus; species Asparagus kiusianus. The sequence goes on along the minus strand of BQKN01058759.1, from coordinate 148,493 downwards.
CCGTGAAAGAAAGGAAACAGTTTAGACTCATATACCTATTAGAGTGTCGGGGAGTAGTTTAACCTCGTACCGGTTTGAGGATTAAGAAGCAGTTTATACTCGTATACTCTTCGAAGTGGTGCACCATCATTCGGCTTATTCTAGCTTTATGGCGCCAGAGTCGGTTAGAGCTTGAATCTTGTTCTTTAGACCAAAACAAATATCAGTAGGATGGAGAACCCTCCTGTGACATGCACAGTAGTTTAGGTCCGTAATCCTCTTAGCGCCCTCTTGATCTTTAATAGGTGGTAGCTCAATCTTACCGTTATTCAGGAGGTATTCGAAAATACTTGGAATTTCTTCATCCTTGAAATAGTACTCTTTTGGAGTCCCGGATCTGGAGCCCTTTGCTGCTTTTGAGGTTGTTGTTGTGACGTCTGATTATTATCACTAGCAACCGCAGGCATTGACTATTGGCTTCTTTCTATCTTCTTCCTTCTGAGGAAGCGTTCGACTTGTTTACCGTGCATCTTCAAATCTTTCCAAGTCTTGGACTGGTTTAATCCCATAACTCCCAACACGTCCAAAGAGAGGTTGTTGTAGCAAGTTTATAGGATGAATTCCTCCATGATTGGATCTCTGCAATTTATCGCCTTGTTCCGGAGGTGTTTAACAAAGTCGGCGACTACTTCTTTGTCTTTTTTGCTTCTCATCGAAGAGTGTCCTGATGGATACCTCGGCCTCATCATCAAAGAAGTTATCGAGGAATGAGCTCTCCATATCACCCCATCTGTTGATTCTTCCACACTTGAGACGGCGATACCAATCGAAGACAGGCCCGCGAAGGGTGCCAATGAATGATCGAACCATCAGTGCTTCATTGTCGGATATCCTGTCTAAGTGAGACTTAAAGTAGATCAAATGTTGAGTGGGCGAGCCCTTCCCGTCGAACGGCGTAAAGTTGATCAGGTTGAATTTGGTCGGATATGGGATCGACTCTCACTCTCTCGGGTAAGGACACGGAATGCCGGTCTTCTTTAGCTCTCGAGCAGATATCAGAGTGTTGATTTTGCTTTTGAGATCCTTCATCTTTTCGTCCTCATCTGTATCATGCTTTGGACGATTTCTGAGAGAAACAAGGGGCCACCCCCAGCGTTATTGTTGTCGGGAGGGATATCGATATTGATAGTCTCATCCAGTTCTGGATCACTATCTATTGTATTAACTTGTTCTATTGTAACGTTGCGATGACTGGATTTTCCAATCTGTCTTGATAAAGCTTGAAGTTGCAGGTCATGTAACTCCCTCATCCGTTGTATGTTCAGTTCTATTTCGACCTTAAACTCTTCTTTCTGGTTAGCGAGAGTATTTTCGATCATCTGAGTTATTTGGTCAGGAGTGATGGTGAGCGCTTCATGGGATTGCCCTGGGCTGGATACAGTAGCATTTGAAGCAATTGCAGAGCAAGCATCTGATGCTTCGTCATCTGAGGATAATACTTAATTCATCCTTTGATAATCCCTGCGTCTAGTGGTTCCCAACCGCAAACGGGTTAGACGATGTGATATGAGGGGATCAAAATTAGAAGATCGAATCGACTTTCCCTTATCAGCCATGTTGATGGTGACCACGGATTGTTTAGGTCCTACAGCTTCTAGATGGAGCCGAAATATTAATTGAGCTATTCCCGAATTGACTCTTCTTCCTGGAGAAAAGTTAGGGCTAGACCCGCTTGAAACCATCGGAGACTTTTCCTGGTTGACCATGTTAATGGTAACTTCTAGGAATTCGTTATCTCGAATGACCGATCTTCTTTTGTAAAAATACCTTGATTTGGGTTTCGACGTTTCAGAGAAAAGCCTTTGGAACACCGAGACCCTCTGTGGAGCGGTCTTGGGGCAGCTACATGCTGATAATACTGCCCTGATAATCTTGGTGCGCTGACAGTGAGAGTCCGTTCCTCAGGTACTTCTCTTATGAGACTTGTTTGTACCCCCAGTCCGATAGTACAACTCATCGGCATGATGATTGCAGCAATCTATCGCGTGTTGGCACGACTTCTCAGGTATAACGTTGTCGTCTGACGAACACGTTTCCTTCTGAGGACTTGCTGTCTTATTGGTGTTCTGAAGAGTCACACATTTAGAGCCACGCTCTCGAGAGCATGGGACCTCAACGGGCTCTTGGACTTCGACTCGCAGTCCGATGCGGTCAGAGTAATCTATCGGCTGTTTATATGAATTCTTAGGTATAACGCGTTCGTCTGCTTGATGTGTTTTCTTCTGAGTAAACAACGCCTTGTAGGCGTCTGTAGGAGTCACTCGTTTGGAATCACACTTTTCTGAGGGTGAAACCTTAACGGGTTCCTGACCTTCTGTACGCACCCCTAAGCGGGCGGTTATAGGAATCAACTTGTTAGGAGGTCGCGTACGACCCCCAGTCTGGATGTTTGCTTGGGGTTCCTTCAACGGTCCTAAGCATTCCTTAACAGGTGCCTTACCTCGATCTTTGGGTAGAGAACTAATGTGATCCTTCAATAGAATTCTAACTCTGGGGAGGTCCATACCACCGTAGGGTTCTACCGGAGGCGTGGGAGCAGAAGGAGCGGGATCCGAAGTTGACAAAGGCTTGGGAGCAACGTCGCATGCTTTTGCCTTAGGCGTTGATTTAGCCTTTGGCATCAAAGTTTATTTGGATCTCAGCGATCTCTTAACCACCTCTTCCTTTTGCATTTCTTGTGCTTTTTGCACCAGGATCTGGTCATGTGCAAGAAGTGCGTGACGCTTCTGAATGCGCTCCTCCAGAGTGGAATGGTTCTGTTTGACACGAACCCATTCGTTAGTAGGTGGTTGGGAGGAGGTTCCCGAAGCTTGCTACTGGAAAACTTAGCACATTCTGAGTTTTAGATCCATATCATAGCAGATCCCGTCAACAGGCTTCAAAGCCTTGGCAAATTGACGCACGAGATGTTGACGGCGCCTTTGACGAGCCCTCTTCGTCAGCACTAGTGCACTTTCAACGGGCAACTCTTTGACTTTCAAAGAGTTGTCACGAATGTTGGATCTGGTTTCTTTAGAGGCTGGAGAGGGGTCTTTCACTGCATTCGGGTTCAGATCATCTGCTCTGGTCTTCGGATCTGAAGGCACGTTCTTCGTGGTAGTGGTTTTCTTGCGTTTGTAAGAAGAAGATCTTGAGGAGGAGGAGGAGGAAATATATTCCTCGAATTTCTGCTGGTCGAATTCGTATTCGACCTCTTCGAACACTAGGATCTTGAATGTCAGTTGCGTCACGACAGCCTCAGCAGCGAGGCTGTTGGCTCCCACTGTAGTCATCAGTTTGTTTCTTCAAAAGTTGTCTTTATTACTGATTTCATTATAGCTTTATTCGTTTATAAAGAATTCAAGTAACAAAAATAAAAGAATTACAACTCTATTGAAAATAACACAAGATCCGTTTATCGTCTCTTGCTCGCGTGGGTTTTTTAGCTAGTGACGAGGACGTCAATATCCGTGGACCACCTGGCGATTAGATCAGATCCGAGGCTTCGTCGATTCATGAAGGAATCAAGAAGCCGAAGCGCTTATCTTGGTAACAGCGAGATAATTACTCTTCTTAAGATTACCATAACGGGGTAATCTTAAGGGACGAATGCGGGGAACTACAGATCTGATGAACTCTTCTTTCTTACGCTGAAAAACTCGATCAATCTTCTCCTTTCTTCTGAAATTCGTGCACCTTCAGTCTTTAGTCTGGCAGGGCTTCGCCAACGCTCGAGAATTTTAGATCTAAAAAAATAAAGGTCCTACGGCTGTATTTATAGGTTTCAACAACCCTGTGTTTGGATAAGAACGACCGATTCCCTCTTATCTTCAGTTGGAACCACTTAACCATATTATCAGATCGGTTGGAGCAAATTCAGGCAGTTAACGATCGAAAAACCACCGAAAATAACCAAAATCAGGGTTTTTTTGTATTGCAGACACTTCTGAGTGTCTTAGCTTGGCCGAGACACGTATAAGTGTCTTGGCCAAGCTAAGACACTTGAGAGTGTCTTGGCTTGTTTTTTCGTATTGCAGACACTTCTGAGTGTCTTGGCTTAGCCGAGACACTTATAAGTGTCTTGGCCAAGCCAAGACACCACGGGGTGTCTTGGTTTGGCTTTTTCTGGTTTTGGCACGTCGAGTTTGTTTCCACCGTAAATTCGTCGTCCGAACTCGGAATTACGCGGTTCAAGATGCGTTAGAAAGCTGACAAGAAGATCTACAGGCTCCTATGATTGAATCATATATGGAATAAATGGGACATAAGGGGTGTTCCACCTTTCGTAAACGATGCGGGGCTCTCGATCAGCTCTTGTTTTCGTTATTCCGAAGTGTCGTTGCTTCGTATGATCCGTCGACTCACTTCTTGTGTTTGTCATTATCAAACGAGCTCTTGTGACGCATATAGCGACATTCATCTGTTAGACCCTAGAGGGGTGATTAGGGTCTTATGCTAATCTAATCCGATTTTATGCTAATTAAAATTAATTAATAATTTATCCTAGCAAGTATGAAGTACAACAATATATATGAGCTAGGATAAGCAAAATGAATAAATGAATATATCCTAGCAATAAGATATACTATGAGATATATGCAAGGATATACAAATAACACAAGGGTAAACAAACTAAACTAGATAGTGGGTTAAATAAACAATGAGCAATACACAATGGCGATATAAGATATGAGCATGAAAATAAGTGTGTCAATACAATCACAAATAAATGATATGATCACGGAGTTCGGTCTAACCACTTAACCTATGTCTCCGTTCCTCACCTCGAGGAGATCTCTACTATCATAACTGGGTTTTCTATGATCACCCGAATAACGTTTACACCTCACAATACGGTTTTCTAGTTTACCGAAAACTCTACAACTCACACACTCTTGCAATCCCACTTTACACCCTCTAAGTGTTGGCCTAGCCCATGTCCTCCTCTTCAAGTTCCCGGATACAACCTCTCTCTAGTTTTGTTAACCGACGCCACTCCTCTTGGATTTGACCCCCTCTCTCACCACATACTCCTCTCGGTGTACAAGTGTATTACAAAGTGAACCTCACACTAAAATACAATTTCAACAATTGTTTGTTCTCTAATATGGATGAGAATACAATGAAAGCTCACACTCTATTGTTACAACTCTCACCAACCCAAATATACTATGTATGAAAATACGATAAGCTCAAGTGGGTGTGTGTAAACAATGAGTGAAATAAAATCTAACTCAAATAGCAAACTAGCAATAATAAGAATATAAAAATCAATAATAAAATTGCTAGAGAAAAAAGTTAGAAAAATTCTCTATAAACACAAAGAGAGGATGATGAAATGTTGAAGATGAACTCCTCAACAACTGATGTAAGCTCCTCTTTGTAAAAGCAAACCCCAAAAACAAACTAAACAAACTTAAACCCTTATTAAACTTTTGTTTAAAAACTTCATTAAAACATTCTCTTAGTTGTTGAAATGATAAATAGAATGGGGTATATATAGGGTAGAAGAAACCAACCCCAAAAACCCCAAAAAACCACTAAAAAACAAAAATATCGTGTATGCTCGACATCGAGAACGGACCAATGTACCTCGGTGCAAGCTTGCCTCGTCTACCAAAATGCTGTACACCCTTCATTAGTGATACTTTTAACAAAACATAATCCCCAACCTAGAATTCTAATGGTTGTCGTCTCTGATCTGTATAACTTTTCTGAAGACTTTATGCTGCACGAATGTGCTCTCGAATGACTGCTACTTTCTCCGTAGTCTGTCTAATAAGCTCTGGTCCAAGCAATAGATTGTCCTCTGGTTTTGCCCAATAAATAGGTGATCTGTAAAGCCTTCCATACAATGCTTTATACGGTGTCATGTCAATAGTCCCTTGATAGCTATTATTATAGACAAACTCAATCAATAGGATGTGGTCCTCCTAACTACCCTAAAAATCAATAACGCATGTTCACAACATGTCCTCTAATATCTGGTTCACTCTCTCCGTCTGTTCATCCGTCTGCGGGTGAAATACACTAGAGTAAGATAACTTACCGAAAGAGTTCTGGAAGCTTCTCCAGAAATATGCTGACTTCGTCAACCGATCCACTATTACCCAAACTGAATCGTTCCTCTTCTTTGATCTTGGAAATCCTATAATAAAGTCCATAGAAATATCTACCCATTTCCTCTCCAGAATGGGTAAAAGCTGTAGGATTTCTGCTAGCCTCTGATGTTCTGTCTTCACTTGCTGGTAGCTGAAACACTTACCACATACTCCGTAATCTCACCACGTATGCCGCTCCATCAAAAATGTCTCTTCAGGTCCTCGTACATTTTTGTTATGCATGGATGCACTATGTACCTAGTACAATGCGCCTCATTGAATAAGTTCCCTCTTTAGTTGTGGATTTCCCGGCATCACTAGACGACCTTTTATTCAAAATCCTCCATCTGCTCCAATGATCTAATCAGCCTTAGGCTCTTTGGAAATCTCCCCCTTTTGGGTTTAAATACAAGTGTCCTCTAGCTGAGCTCTAACCACTCTATCACTCCAAGATGGTTGCACAGACAAAGCTCCAAAAAATACGATGTTCCCATCTATCTCTGGTCTAAAGTCGATCTGGTTAAGTGTGTGGAGATCTTAATACAACGAACACCTCAAAGCCGAAATCCGATGACTACGCTTCCTGCTCAAAGCATATATTACGACATTCGCCTTATCCGGATAGAACTGAATCGCAAACTCATAATCTTTAATAAATTCAACTCATCTCCGTTGTCTTTGATTTAACTCTTTCTAAGAGAATAGATACTTCAAACTCTGATGATCCATGAATAGCTTGAACTGCACTCCATATAGGTAATATCTCCATATCTTCAGTGCAAAAACTACGGCAGTTAGTTCCAAGTCACGTGTGGGATAATTTTACTCATGCGTCCTCAACTGACATGAAATATATGCTACCACTCTCTGGGTCTGCATCAAAACACCTCCTAGACCCACTAATGACGTATCCGTGTAGACAATAAAGATCTTATCACTACTCGGGATGGTCAAAACTGGTGCTGTAGTTAACTTAGCCTTCAAAGTATCAAAGGCCTCATGGCACCCCGTACCCCAAACAAAAGGTACACCCTTCTTTGTAAGGTGTGTAAGTGGCGTGGCTATCTTCGAGAAGTCCTGAATAAACTTCCTGTAATAGCTAGCTAAACCCAAAAAGCTACGAATCTCTGTGACTGTTTCGACGACTCCTAATCAAGTACAGTCGCAACCTTAAACTGGATCTACTAAAATGCCCTCTCTACTGATGACGTGGCCCAGAAATCTAACCTCGGATAGCCAAATCCCACACTTATTGAATTTGCCATATAGCCGATGCACCCGCAAAATCTGTAATGCTAGTCGAAGATGTTGCTCGTGCTCTGCCTCCGATCTCGAATATATAAAGACGTCGTCGATAAATACTATCATGAACTGGTCCAAATATGGACAGAAAACCTGGGTCATCAAGTCCATGAATACCGTGGGTGTATTGGTAAACCCAAACGGCATGACAAGAAACTCGAAGGACCCATAATGAGTCAGAAAGGTGGTCTTAAGAATATCTATCTTCCGAACCCGCAACTGATGATAGCCAGAACGAAGATCAATCTTCAAGAAGTGCTACGCTCCCTAGAGCTGGTCGAAGAAGTCATCAATCCTTAGTAATGGATACATGTTCCGGATAGTGACCTTGTTCAATTCCCGATAATCCATACAAAGAAGCATATTACCGTCCTTCTTCTTCACGAAAAGGACCGATGCTCCCCATGGAGAATGACTCCGACGAATAAAACCCTAAGATAACAACTCGTCTAGCTGAGTCTGTAGCTCCCTCATCTTAGCAGGTGTCATACGATAGGGAGCTTGAGATATCAATGTTGTGTCTGGCTACAACTTGATGCAGAACTCAACCTCTCACATAGGAGATAACCCCGGTATGTCCTGAAAGACATCCTAAAAATCTAAAACGACTCTAGTCTCACACATCTTAGCACTCCGATCTCTCACCATCACCTCCTCAATATATGTTATAAATGACTTCGCAAACTAGTTGTCCTATGAGGTCGCTACAATCAACTCAGACCCATCGGACGCTCGCAAACTGACTGTTTTCACAAAACAGTCGATGCTAACATGGTAGGATGATAACCAATCCATACCAAGAATGACGTCAAAATTCGACATCCACAAAACGATTAGATCTACAATAAGCTCAGACTCATCTAAGCTGATGACACATCTCCTACTGACGCTCCCTAATAGAGATACCTCCCCTAAAGGAGTAGAAATGGATAGTGGTACATCTAAGGGATGTGCGACTAACTGAAGTCTATTCATAAAGGCATGAGATATAAAAGAATAGGAAGCTCCATAATCGAACAGGATCTGAGCTGGAAAAGAGTTGACTAAGAAAGTACCTTCTACTATAGTTTCGCTCGCATCATGATCACGTGATACGACTGCATAGACTCTGGCAATGGCTAGCGACTGCTGAACTGCTGGCAATGGAAATACGAAACTATCGATCCGTCAAGAATCTCCTGAATGGCACGAATCTGGCCTACTGGCCCTTTAATTCTCGAAACAGTTAGAGGTGTCTCAATCATCTGCTGCTAGCCATAATAGCAACCTTACAACTACTGACCCTGACCATTGTTCTGCTGCTGACCGTGTCCTAGTCTCTACTGCTGGCGTTAAAAATTCTTACCCTATTGTTAGGGTCTTCTAAGCCTTGCAAAAGGTTTCTTATCATTACCCTTGTCTCCGGATAGTCTTGCTTCCATAATTAACTATCAGTATGTCTCACTACTCCAATCAGACTAGTTCTAGCTGCTTATCAAAGTAGTAGGTGAAATCATCCTATGAAATTAACATTCACTACTTCGGTGTAAACTAAAGTTGGTGCTATCCTCCAATGATATCCTCTATGTTGAATACATCTAAGTTTTATTTTGGTACTGAGTTGACGTTAAGAAATTTTCATATATTCCTTCCATTTATAGGCTGCACATGAATCTGGTATGCCCTGAAACTATGATGCTCTCAGTGTCTGATATTTTTTTTATTTTTATAGAGCCAACCCTTCTGCTCTGCGGCTCTATCAATAGTTTGTTGTGGCTATGGTGAAATTATCGGTATTACCACTCCAATAGATATGGCTGGTACAACCGGTGGTGGAACTTTAGAAAGTAAAAGCTGGCTCGTTACTCGCTTCTCGAGTGTGCTAGCATATACTTCTGTAATCAGCGTTACCAAGTCGATCAATTACTATGGAGCGTGCTGTGGCTCGGGCTCTGCTTGCCCAGCTCTCTGGGTACAAGTTTTACCTCGACCACGTCCTCGTCCCGATATTTATAATATCAAGAGGAGAGCTTAATTAACACAGTAAATGAGGTCGCAAACATATATATATAT
>BQKN01058759.1:118258-129992 GCA_022839385.1 Asparagus kiusianus | reverse complement strand
TATATATATATATATATATATCGTGACACCCCGGTTTTCACACTTGGCTGCAGTCCAAGGTGAACACAGAGATGTCAAACCTGCCATGCACCTCCACTGTGCAATAATATGTTTCACCAATCACAGCAATATCCTCTAGTGGAAAAAAATATAAGTGAAGGTACTAAACAGGCAAATAAGGGGAAAAGATATTATAGACATGATGCGGAATAATATATCTCATAAATGAAATCATGTCTCAAAATAAACTAAACTGAAATACAACTGTTATACATCTGGAGTCTGAAATAACATGATATGTCTGAAATAACATGAATCAACTAGAAATCGTACTAAGGCAAACTGCCTTAACAATATGAGCACAAACTCAAATGACTGGATGGAATATAAGACTACTGTGGAGTCCCTACTAATAAACCATGCGGCGGCGACTATACAAGAACTCCGTCATCATGTGACTCTCCGGTGCTCTGAGCCGCCTGTAAGTAAAATAAAATAAAAAGGGAAAAGAACAACAAGAAGAGCGTCAGAGTGCTAGCAAGATTATCTCCATCCGCCCCTGGGTGAGGGCTACTAGAGGAAGTGGATGCTCTATCTATTAAGCATAATCTACCTAGATCATGTTCTCCGAATCTAGTGGTATTAATACTTAGAATTCTACAACACGAGACGTAGTACGTCGAGCGAAATAATCCAAACAAGGAAACCATCATATATATATCGTATGCCTCAAATGGTAGATAACTAAGTATTAACACTAAACTAAAGATAAACTATTTGAAAGAAATCAATATTTAGAAACCCACAACACGAGACCGGTACCTCGAGCAAAATAATCCAAACAAGAAAACCCTTATGTATATACCGTATCTCTCAAATTGTAGATAACTAAATATAAATCTCGAACTAAGCAATCGAAATATAACTAGAAAGTAAAACATTATAATAGACATCAGTAGGTGTATCTCATATACTTGCATAGCAAAGTATCACAATCAAATTTCTCAACATTTAATAATATCACATTTGGCATCCGCCAAATACTCAAGTTACCAATTAATCGCCTCAATGCAACCCTTTACCAAATCCTGATTTTATTGCATAATCATGCGCAGCGGACTACCCTGTACGTATCCTAAACAAGGTACACAACTCATTAGTCTCATCGCATCTCTGTACGGAACATGAGTGCGGGACGGACTACCAAATAGGTATCCTAGAAATACAGCTCACAAGCCTCATCGCACCCTAGTGCGGAACGGACTGCTAGATTAAACATCCTAAGATCTGACTTAATGGCCTGTACGAAGGGTATATCGATGCCCTATCCCAAGTGGTATTGGGCGGTGCTCATCGACAAATAGGTATCATCGCATCATCATGCGGATCGACAAAAAGATATCACCGCATCATCGTGCAGATCGATAAATAGGTATCATCGTATTATAGTGTGGATCGACAAATAGGTATCATCGCATCATAATACGGATCGACAAATATAAGCAGTGGAATGAAAAATCATCGCAGTCTCATTTGCGGTGTAATAATTCACTAACTCAACTGTGTAATCATAAAATAATATTATAATCCCCTAGGGACACTCAAATATGTGATTCATCATATTCATGACTAAAAGTGTAACATCAAGTGACTCGTACTCTGAAATCACACATCAACAATGACGCAAAAACAGATTCAAGACAAACAATTCCAAACTTGGCAAATATTGTCCAGGAAGGTCGGGACTATTGTTAGTAAAATGTGTATATCTTTCTCTAGAAATCTATTTTTAGGGATGGTTTTCTGTTTTGAAAACTAGATTCATACATCTTTCAATTGACACTAGTTTGGTTCAGTTTGGAGTTTATTTGTTATCTCAAATATTTAGTTAAACATTATATATATGCAGCAGTTTTTCTGCAGAATATGTTGTTAGTAAAATGAGCATATCTTTCTCTATATATAAATATTATATATATAAGCTTTCATTTGACACTAGTTTAGTTCAATTTGGAGTTCGTTTTATATACCCAGTTTTATGTTAAACTTCATTCACGTGCAGCAGAATTTTCTGCAGAATGTATCGTTGGTAAAATGAACATATCTTTCTCTATACAAACTATTTTTAGGAATGGTTTTCTGTTTTAGAAACTACATTCATACATCTTTCATTTGCCACTAGTTTGGTTTAATTTAGAGTTCATTTGCTATCTCAAATATTCAGTTAAACTTTATATATGTGCATATATCACCGTATATTCATGTGTTTATCTATATTCAATTATATATTTATTTACTCATGTAAACTCATTGATTTTTATCCTCTTAAATCATACAAGAAATTCACAGCTTAATTACCACTTAGCAAATAATATTTTAGAAATAAAATAACTCTTAAGATTAATCTAATTAGGGTTAACATCATAACAAATTAATTTTTTTGAAATTACACATAAGCTATCCACATGATTTATTATACATGATGAAATCTACACAAAGAACAAAAATAACTTTCATTTAATATGTTTATATTATTTAGGTAATCACAAACCTAGAAATTTAGCATCGTCAATTAACACAAAAAAAAGTTCAATTTGATTATTCCTTTAGGATTTTTTTTCGTGATTTTAACATGACTAATAAATTAACAATAAAAATAATTTTTAACCCTAATGATCAAAATTACCAAATTAATTCCAAAAGTAATAAAACAATATTTTTAATTCTAACAGTGGATTAAAAATTATCCTCAAAGTCTAATTTATTTTAACACAACAATTAGGCTTAAGCATGATAAATCCCATTTTAACTTCTCATAAATTTAACTAAGTTACAGGGAAGGTTTGGATGAGGGTAATCTTGCCTCGGTGTCAATAATAATCCCAAATAATCATTCGTTCAAGAATTTTCCTCGCTCCAGACATTAGCCTCAGCTTCCTCTTCAAAAAAAGGCACAGTGAACACCCTCTTCACAACGTCACAGGAGAACTCAATATTTTATAAGAACGTTTGGAGAGGACGAGGGATTTTTGTGGAGTGTATGGGAATTGATATAGGACGTGGAGTTGATTTTCATTTAACAGGGATTTCTTTATAGCACAGGAGCTATTTCTTATTTGAGACTCAGAACTGAGCATCAGTTCTCTGCTCTTCGTTTTCTCAGAGATGAAGAAGAAGCAGTCAATTAATATGCATTTGTTTTCTTTTTATCAGTACAAACTAATCCCCTAAATTAAACTAAAGTGAGCACCCTGTCATCCAACACCGCCGCGCGACCCCGAACGTCTCTAGAAAATACGGAGTCTGTCATCGATGAATAAACTTCGCAGTTGCTACACTAATTTAAATAAAGCTACAGTTTTTCGTAAGGGTGCATTCGGTCCCGGTACGGCTCGGATACGATGCTTATCATATCCATATCCGCTTACACATCTCAGATACGGATACGGATATGAATGTACCTCGGTAAGAAAAATTTATAACCATATCTGCTAAATTCGGATACAGTACATTGCTACAGTGTTTTTGTTGGAGTTGTAACTTAAAACTTGAGATTGGAGTGGGAAATTTTAGTCCCACATTGGATAGGAGATGAGAAGGAAGGGTGTTTATAAGTCTTTCCCTTCTCTCCTATGCCTAGAAGCAAATAAAGGTTATGCTTCACACCACACACGCGCGCGTTGGCTAGGTCGGGGTCGGGTCGGGTGGCGTCGCGTCCACGACCTACGGACATGAATGTCTCCCCGGATTGAGGGTCTCTTAATCTGCTATATTTTAATTTTTTTAAAACGTGTTAAAACGGCTAACATAATTAGTAGGCGAAAATTAAGGATTAAAACGGCTAGCATTAAAAATGTGATAATTGCCGTGGGATTTCTGTACAGAAACAGCTAATAATGGATTTAAACGAGCTAGAACGGATAGCATATTGAATAAGACGTGCATGGCGGATCTGAAAGGCGTAAAAAGTGGATCTAAACGATGACTATAACCCTATAAAAAGGACCTACAGCAAGAGTTCGAATAAATTAAAAAACACAACATCTTCTCTGTTCTTCCCCTTCATTTTCTTACTGTTATGTTTTGTTAGTTTCCTGAAAGTCAAGAAGAATTCGCATAGCCTTCTTGAAGCTCGTGCCGATGAGAAGGAGGTCGCCTGACCGAGGGTCATTGTATCTTCGAGAATTATTACCGCGTAGTCTTGTACGAGAGGGAGCAATTAGATTCTTAGGACAGTGTATTGCACGCTTCGATCATCAGGCCATATTTCTAATCTTATTTAATTTTTGTTTGAATTATATTATTTCTGTGTTATAATTTTATCTGATATTATCTGATTTAAAACTTAATTTCGTGATAACTTTTGTCCAAACAGCTTATATTTTCCCAACAATCCAAAAATCTAATTGAGCTATTTAGAATAATATCATGTCTAGTATGTTAAGTATGTTTAGTATTCTGTCTGATATCATGTTTCTTATGTTAATGCAGTCTACATCTTATAAAACTGACATGCTGCACTTAATTCTGTTGTTTGAATGTTTAAATCATATCTGTTACATTATAATAACAAAATTATTCATTCATCATCAGATTATTGCTTTTAAGTAAAATTATGTCGGCTAAACCAAAAAAGTTTGATGGGAACAATTTTCGTCGTTGGCAAAACCAAATGAGATTTTGGTTAACAACTCTAAATCTAATAACTGCCATAGAACTCGACAACTCATCTTCATCTAGACCAATTACTAGACAATCTTCTTCATCTTCCTCCACATATTCTATTCATATCCCAGAACACCTCAAGAAATAGAATAACATTATTTACACAGAATCTTAAGAGCCTTATCTGATAGGTTATATAATATATATTATACTATCACTAATGCTAAATTTCTGTGGGAAATACTAGAGAAAAAGTATGGTTTAGATGATATGGAAATTAAAAGATTTAAAGCCTCTGATTTTAACAAATTTAAAATGGTAGATTCTAAATCAATGAATGAGCATATCCATGAATTCGAACATATAGTTCACCAACTAAATAAATGGATCTATCTTAGATAAGACGTTTCAGATAGCATGCCTTATAGACAAACTTCCCGAGTCCTAATCAGATTTTGCCAAAAACCTTAATCATACCCAAGGATATCTTACCATTGAACAAGTGTTGAATGCTATTAGAATCGAAGAGCAACATAAACTTAGGGAGAAAATGTGACAAAATCCGAACCTAAAGAACCCAAAGTAAGCAATGTTTAATCCAAACCCTTGTCCCAATACAAGAAACGTCCCTTCCACCAAAATCAAAATAAAACATTTAAGAAGAAATCCTTTCATCAAAATAAGAACCCTGTCAACTTTCAAAAGAAGGAATGAGCTAAACATCGAGCCTGTTTCTGTAGGCGTATAAAATTGCCTATAGGTCCCTTATCACAGCTCGACGACGCCAATTCAACAAACGGACCATCGAGCGGCGTATCCAAGCACGACCGTTATCCCGCTAACGCCGAAGCCAAGCCATACGCAACGGAACAGGTTAACGAGGCGACGAAGCTAACAAATCGCACCCAAGCATTGGAACGCATCTACTCGCACGCGGAATCAAACCAACGTTTCGGGGAATCACCGAGTCATCTGAATAAGAGCGAACTCGGTGATATAACGATCGAATCAAGATCAATTCCGGACTCGAACTCAAAAGCGGATTAACTGCCATATTTGGAATCAAGT
The DNA here is from genome assembly GCA_022839385.1 of Asparagus kiusianus. Taxonomy (NCBI): domain Eukaryota; kingdom Viridiplantae; phylum Streptophyta; class Magnoliopsida; order Asparagales; family Asparagaceae; genus Asparagus; species Asparagus kiusianus. The sequence goes on along the minus strand of BQKN01058759.1, from coordinate 124,259 downwards.
CAACAAATCGATTCCAGATCAAGTCAACCACAAACCAAATCAAATCCGAACAACGGAGAACCGGAAACACCGGAAAACGGCGAAACAGACAAACACCCGGGGACTCGGCCTTAGCCGAGCCACCCCAGGGTGGCTCGGCCAAGGCCGAGCCACCTCAGGGTGGCTCGGCCAAGAGCCGAGCCACCCACAGGTGGCTAGGTCCAGAACTGTGCAAATGCACAGTTCTGAGTGCCTATAAATAGGCCTTATGCTCATTTGTTTCAAAGGTTGGATTTTGGAGGAGGCGAAGCCCTGCTGGATTGGAGATTCAAAACTTAGAAAAGATTCAATCTTTGGAGACTCGAAGACTTGCTCATCCGGATCTGGTGCTTAGCGATCGACAACGCCAAATAAGGTAGGAGTTCGAGAGGACCGGATCGGGAGATCTACATTTCTATACTCCGGATCTAAGCTTGGTTCTTAGATCCCGAGATTGAGCGGTTGTTTCCTTGGTGAAACAATCCCTCCGGCTATTATCTCCCTTGGTGGAATAATACCCGTTATACTGCGTAGATCTGCCCGGATCTGGATCTAGCGGTGGTCCACGGCAAACAACCCCGGCGCAGGCAAAGAACCCACAAAAGCGAGTGACCGCAAAACAGGAGCTCGCGATTCGTTCGACATAAAAGGAAACAAATTGTAATCTTTCTTTTATTTTCTTTGATTTTCGTTGTAACCGGATCTTATAAAAAGACCGGATCTTTGTAACGCATAAAGTTGTTAACTAAGATGGCAATGATATCAATGAAGAAAGACACAAATTTTCCCGCGAACAGTTTCGTTTGTGGATGAATCAACCATCTTGCTAAGGATTGCTTCTACAAGAAAACAGAACCACCCAAATCCAGGAACGGAGGACCTCCACCTAATAAGTCACATGTAAACATGGTGGCTTCCACTTTAGCTGAGACTGCTTTCAGGTCTATTTTCTTCACCCCTGAAGTAAACATGACCTTTCAAGCAAATGATTGGTGGATTAACGCTGGAGCTAATATTCATGTTTGCTCTAATCAATCTCTGTTTTCCACTTATCAGGTCCCAAGTAGAGGAATTGTGACAATGAGAAATAATGATATGGCTCCTGTATCTGGATTAGGTGGATCAACCTAATGCTGACTTCAGATAAGACTTTGATCCTGGAGGATGTCCATCATGTACCAGACATTAGGAGAAATTTGATTAGCGGATCTTTATTAGTGCAACAAGGCTACAAACTTGTTTTTGAATTAAATGAAGTTGTAATAACTAAGGGATTGAACTTTATTAGAAAAGTATTTTTATGTGATGGTCTTTTTAAATTGAATGTTAAGAATTCTACTCTTAAATCTCCAACGAACCTTCTATCGCTTGGCATCAAAGATTAGAACATATGAATTATAATTTAATTAAAAGATTGATGCATCTCAATATAATTCCAAAGCTTACTATAAAAGATGATGAAAAATATAAAATATGTGTAGAAGTCAAACTTCCTAAGAAACCATTTAAAACTATTGATAGAGATTCTGAGATATTATAACTCATCCATAGTGATGTTTGTGATTCTGGAAGAACATCTATAGGAGGTAACAAATATTTCATAACTTTCATAGACGGCTGTTCTAAATATTATTATCTCTACTTAATTAAGACCAAAGATGAAGTGATAAACAAATTCAAAATATATAAAGCAGAAATTAAAAATCAATTGGATAGAAAAATTAAAATACTAAGATCAGATAGAGGTGGTGAGTATACTTCTAATGAACTAAAACAATTATGTGAAGAGAATGGAATTGTTCATGAAATAACTGCTCCATATACACCTCAATCTAATGGAGTAGCTGAGAGAAAGAATAGAACATTAATGGACATGGTAAACTCAATGTTAATTAATTCTGGTGTGTCAAAGAACCTGTGGGTTGAAGCCCTAATGACTGTTTGTCATATACTAAATAGAATTCCATTCAAGAATTCTGATAAAACCCCTTACACAATTTGGAAGAATAGAAACCTTAATTTAGATCACTGAAAGTGTGGGGGTGTTTAGCAAAAATTAAGGTACCTGAGAATAAGAGAAAGAAGATTGACCCTAAAACTGTAGATGGAATCTTTATTTGTTATGCTTCTGATAGTAATGCAAATAGATTTCTAATAATCAACTTTGACATTAATGAGATAACCAACAACATCATTATTGAAGCTAGGGATGCACATTAGTTTGAAAATATTTTTCCTTACAAAACTAGAATAAGCAACACAGACCCTAACTCTAGCAATTCAGATCCTAGTTCTAACCAATATGAAACTAGTTCTAGACAAATCAGACTACTAGAAAATCCAGAAGAACCTAGGAGAAGTAAGAGAACTAGAGCAGAAAAGGTCCATGAAGACTTATATGCATTACTTGTAGAGGATTCTCCAATTACATTTGAGGATGTAATAAAATCAATAGATGCTCCGTTTTGGAAGGAAGCTATAAATAATGAGATTCAATCTATAGTTCAAAACCATACTTAGGAACTCACTGATCTTCCTCTAGGATGCAAAACTATAGGATGTAAATGAGTATTCAAAAAGAAACTTAGACCTGATGGAACAATAGATAAATATAAAGCCAGATTAGTAGCTAAAGGATATACCAAAAAATCTGATATTGATTATTTTGATGTTTATTCTCCAGTAGCTAGGATTACTACCATTAGAATCCTTATAGCTTTAGCATCCATTCACAAATTGATAATACATCAAATGGATATTAAAACTACATTCTTAAATAGAAATTTAGATGAAGAAATTTATATTGATCAACCTGAGGGTTTTGTTACTTCTGGATAAGAGAAGAAAGTATGCAAGCTTATTAGATCACTATATGGCCTCAAACAAGCTCCAAAAACAATGGCACATAAAATTTGATAAGATCATACTATCTTATGGATTTGAAATTAATCAAACAGATGACTGTGTATATCTTAAAATAGACAATAACAATAAAATTGTGATTTTTATGTTGATGACATTCTTATTTTTGGTTCTGACATACAAATCATAAATGAAATCAAACACTTCTTATCACAAAAATTCGACATGAAAGATTTAGGCCAAGCTGACCTAATTCTTAACACTAAAATCTTGAAGAATGAGAATGGATATGTGCTATCACAATCACACTACATAGAGAAAATCTTCAAGAATGTTTATGATCCAAATTGTCAACCTTTTTCTACTCCATATGATCCTAATGTACATCTAAAGAAAAATGCAGGTTATCCTCAATTACAAAGAGAATATGCACAAATAATTGGATCATTAGGATTCCTGACAAACTACACCAGACCTGACATTGCTGATGCAGTAAATAGACTTAGTAGATATACACAAATCCTGATAAGATTCATTGGGATGCTCTAGAAAGAATTTTGAGGTATCTAAAATGAACTATGAACTATGGTTTATATTATAAGGGTTATCCATCTGTATTAGAAGGATACTCAGATGCAAATTGGATTAGTGACTCAGTAGATGTAAAATCTACCACTGGATTTGTGTTCCTTTTAGGAGGAGGAACCGTTTCATGGAAATCTACTAAACAAACTGTAATGGCCAGAAGTACAATGGAATCAGAAATGATAGCTCTTGATACTACTAGTATAGAAGTTGAATGGTTAAAAGATTTACTAACTAAAATTCCATTAATACAAAAATCATTACCAGCTATTTCTATTCATTGTGATTGCAGGTCAGCGATTGACATATGTCACCAAGAGAATGCAAATGTGAAAATAAATCGACACTTGAAAGTGCAGTATAAATCCTTGAGATATAAGATGAAAAAACATGTAATAGCCTTAGACTTTGCAAGATCAGAGAAAAATCTTGCAGATCATTTAACTAAAGGCTTATCTAGGACAGTGGTCCTAGAATCATCGAGGGGGATGAGGTTAAGCCCATAAAAAAAATCACTACAGTGGCAACCCAACCTCGTAAAGTTTCAATGGGTAGAAACAAACTGGATGAGTGATTAATTGTGAGGAGCACTAAATTTATTTGCTCCCATCCCTAAGATGATCAGTGCTCATAAAAAGCAAGTGAAATGTTGAGTTTAACTCTTAATGAATCTAAGACCCTTGAGGCAGGATGCTTACTTGCTCGCATCCTTATTAGGATGACCCATGAGGCAGGATGCTTACTTGCTCGCATCCTTATTAGGATTCACCTATATGTGTGTAGTTGTGAGGCCGGGACTATGGGATCAGGGCTACTCCCTAGTAATACACATGAAAGATACCTGCGCGAGGTTGATAATAGCGCAACCCGCTTAGAATTCTTCAAAACTGTACTTTGTGTGCTTTCCATAGAAATCCGATAAATAGGACTGGTTCAAGGTGTAGTCCACCAAGCTCTCACGGATCTATACAACTGTCACTAAGTGAAGGTTCAACCCGAAAGGTACCTCCACCTATTATATAGTATAAGGGAACCAACAATCTTATTTATTTGTTTTTAAGTTCTTCTTTTACTGTTATTTCTGAATTATTTTAAGTTTTAAGTTATGTGGGGGATTGTTGGAGTTATAATTCCATTCTCTCCTATGCCTAGAAGCAAATAAATGTTATACTCCACACTACACACATACGCGCCGGTCGGGTCGGGCTCGGGCTCTGGTCAGGTAGGGGGCGCCCACGACCTGCGGACACGAATGCCGCCCCGGATTGAGGGGCTCTTAATCTGCTATATTTTAATTTTTTTAAACGTGTTAAACGACTAGCATAATTAGTAGGCGGAAATTAAGGATTAAAATGGTTAGCATTAAAATGTGATAATTGCCGCGGGATTACGGACGGAAACGGCTAATAATGGATTTAAACGAGCTGGAACGGCTAGCGTATTGAATAAGATGTGCATGGCGGATCTGAAAGGCGTAAAAAGTGGATCTAAACGATGACTATAACCCTATAAAAGGACCTACAGCAATAGTTCGAATACAGTGAAAAAACACAACATCTTCTCTGTTCTTCCCCTTCATTTTCTTGCTGTTACGTTTTGTTAGTTCCCTGAAAGTCGAGAAGAATTCTCATAGCTTTCTTGAAGCTCGTGCTGACCAGAAGAAGGTCACCTGACCGATGGTCGTTGTATCTTCGAGAACTATTATCGTGTAGCCTTTTACGAGATGAGGCAATTAGATTCTTGGGACAGTGCCTTGCACGTCTCGATCATCAGACTGTATTTCTAACCTTATTTAATTTTCGTTTGAATTATATTATTTCTGTGTTATAATATTTATTTGATATTATCTGATTTAAAACTTAATTTCGTGATAATTTTTGTCTAATCAGCTTATATTTTTCCAACAGTTTTTTCAATAATCTGCTACAGCAAACTCCGTTCCCAGCTACAGCACTTCTGTTACAGCGATCTCTTGCTACAGTGACAAAAATGCTACAGAAATCAGGTACTACAGTAACACATCGCTACAGTGACCATTGCTATAGTGTCTCCATGCTACAGAGGAGGATTTTTCGTTTCTGACCACAGTAACTTGCAGTACCATGTCTACAGTGTTCGTGCTACAGTATCACGAGAAATTTTATGCTCCCCTGATTTTACCATTAATTCTCTGCTACATTGTTATACGCACAATAGTACGCTACAGTATATCATACATACATAAGTTATGTATTTTTGTTATAACTTTCTCATTCGACCTCGAAAATAAGGTAATTTAAGTTTTGTTGGAAAGCTATCGAAGAGGCCTACAACTTTGGTCTTTGAGTTTTCACAGATTTTAACGTTATCAGTGTGTAAAATGCAAAAACCTTAAACTGATCATTTCACCGGATTTGTATTTGCACTCGTAAATTCATATATATACATTGAATTGATCTCAAATCAATTTCCAACATACTCAAATATCAAAATGTGATATTTATCATCATATAACATTATTATTATTATTTATCATAAAATATTCTAATTTACGGGG
>BQKN01058759.1:50007-108874 GCA_022839385.1 Asparagus kiusianus | reverse complement strand
AAATCTCTATTTCCAAATCGCATCAGGGGGGTTGTGCATCCCCAACACTCTTTCACCCTAGGGATTTGACATAACAATTTTCTTTGTAGTGGTGGGAGGCCGCTCTTCTTCAAGTGCATGGCAAAGCATTCTCAAGGGAAAAGTAGTGTTGTCGAGGGGTCTAAAGTGGAGAATTGGTAAAGGAGGGGGTGTTTGAATTTATAAAAGCAGATGGCTAAACATGGAGGGGTTGGATTTGATGGCAGGATCATGTGAGGGATGCGATTGCAACACCAGTGGGACCGTTGTATCGTGAAGATTGTGTTTTTTTTTTCCCGGCATTGCTCCAATAGAAATTTTCAGGTTAAGTTGCTTATCATGTCGCGAGAGTAGTGTTGACTATGGTATAGAAAAATTGGAAACATTAAACCGAAATCATTAGAGCATTTAGAAGACAATTTGGTAATATTTAATTCCGAACAAAATCAAAATCTTCAGACGGCGACTATGCAATGAGATCCTACGAAAAAAGCAGCGCTTAGAATATGATACGTGTGGTGGACTGTGTAACAACGGTATATATAGAAAATGAAGCTCATGTTTTTTGAGAGTGTGTATGGCCGAAGAGCACATGACAAGAAACTCCATAGCAGGATTGGGCGAAAATAACTACCGATGGAACTATATATGAGGGAATTTGCAAATGGCTTTCATGACATAGAAAAGTAGATCTTGAGATATTGTTGGTTATTGGCTTTATAGAAATTAAATTTTGCGTAATCAGGAAGGCCTAGGACAAAGAGATGTGGCTCCATATGTATTGAAACATTTAGCTTATAATTTAAGGATGCTAACATTTGGAATTATTTAACAAGGGAGAGGTAATGACTAGATTGTTCGGAATAGTGCGATAAAAGGATGGATAAAAATAAATTCTAATGGCGGACGAAATCATGCGACTAATTTGGTGATGGGGTTTTGTTATTCGAGATCACACAAGTTAGGTAATAGAGCGGGGAGATTTTGCCCACGCCTTGCATGCTCGATGTTGATGCCAGAACTAGTAGCCATTATGCATGGGATACTTCTTGCATTGCAAGGGGTTATTGAAGAGTGGTGATAGAGTGGGACTCCGATCAAGCAGAGAGAATACTAACCCAAAAGAATATGCCTCTCCACATGCTTTCTAATTTCATAGAAGACATTTTGATAATTTCATCTACTTTTAGAGAGTGTTTACTTTCATTTGTAAAGTGGGAGGGGGCTTAGGTTGCACAATTTTTGGCTTCTATGTTGCATCCTCGTGGGGAGATATAGGTGAATGAAATACTATTGCTATTGGCTAAAATTGTAAGGCATGATTTCATGATTTAATAAATTCCCTACTTTTTAAAAAAAGAACTATAGGTCCAGATATCCTTGATATGTCTAAAGTTTAAAAATTACTCCATTCACTAACTCAAACAAACAATGAGCATTAATAGATGTTGTAGAACTAATAAAGTAGAATAGAGAAAGTAGACAAGAAGTAGAAAGAATTTTATTTCCATAATTTCTCATTACAAAGTAAGTTAGGAATACCTCTATTTATATACAAACTAAGATGATGATATATGAATCATATTAATTACTTATAGAGAATATCAAGGGGTAATACATGTATCAATCTCTTTGGGAAGCTAAATGAACATCCACATCATTTAATTGTTTCATAACACTCCCCTTTGGATGTCCAACATTACACAAAGAATATGCCTCGTTAAAACCTTACTAGAAAAAAACCCAGTGGGAATAAAATCGCTTCGTAGATCGCCATGAAATAGTGGTATCACCACATGTAAATAAATAACCAGCTTGAGGCCTTACTTTATGCGGGTCAGATAAATACCTAGCATTAGCATATCCAAGCAATTAAGGTCGAGAATTATAAGAATAAAATAAGCCAAGATCAATTGTTCCTTAGAGATAGAGAAAAATATGTTTTATACCATTCCAATGTCATTTTGTAGGAGATGAACTAAATCTTGCTAATAAATTCACAGAAAATGATATATCTGGTCTTGTACAATTAGCAAGATATATTAGTGTACCTATTGCACTGAGATATGGTACTTCAGGACCAATAATTTCTTCATCTTCCTCTTTTGGTCTAAAAGGATCCTTAGCAGGATCAAGTGACCAGACGACCATTGGGATACTTAATGAATGTGTTTTATCCATGTAGAATCGCTTTAATACCTTCTGGGTATAAGTAGTTTGGTGAACAAAAATCCTTAATGCTCAATTTGCAAACCAAGGCAAAATTTGGTTTTTTCAAAATCTTTGATCTCAAATTCTTTCTTCAAATATTCAATCGCCTTTTGGAGCTCTTCAGGTGTTCTAATCAGATTAAGGTCATCAACATATACATCAATGATCACAAAATTTGACTCATTTCTTTTTATGAAAACACATGGACATATAGGGTCATTTGTATAACCTTCTTTGACTAAACATTCACTAAGGCGGTTATACCACATTCGTCCATATTGCTTGAGTCCATACAAAGATCTTTACAACTTAATGGAGTACATTTCTCTAGGATTTGATTTACATGCTTCAGGCATGCTAAATCCTTCAAGGATTTTCATATAGATATCATTATCTAATGTTCCATTAAAATAAGCTGTGACTACGTCCATCAGACGCATATCAAGTTTTTCATGTACTGCTAAACTCACAAGATATCTAAATGTAATTTCATCCATTACTAGAGAATATGTCTCATCATAATCAAATCCCGGTCTTTGTTAAAATCCTTGGGCTACAAGTCTTGCTTTATATCTCACAATTTCATTTTTCTCATTTCTTTTCCTCACAAATACCCATTTATATTCTACTGACTTTATACCTTCAGGTGTTTAGACTACAGATCCAAAAACTTTTCGTTTAGCCAATGAATCTAATTCAGATTGGATCACATCTTTCTATTTTGACGAGTCATTTCTTCGCCGACATTCATCAACTGATTTGGGTTAATGATCCTCGTCTTCTTCCATAATATCAAGTGCTACATTATATGCAAATGCATTATTGACAATTACTTCTCTTTGGTTCCAACTCTTTCTCGTAATGACAAAATTTATTGAATTTTCTATAGTTTCATTCTCTTCAGGAGTTGGCTCTTTGAGCGACCTCTTCAGGAGGTTGAATTTTGTCATTAGCAATATTTTGATCATTCGATCCTCTTTTCTTTTGAGGATTCTTATCTTTGGAACCAAGAGGTCTACCATGCTTCAGTTGTGCTTTAGATTTGTTAGCACTTTTAATTTGTCCTTCTGGGATATCAATTTTAATCGGAGCATTTTCTGCTAGAATATGCAATTTAGTAATTCTTCTAGAATCACTAAAAGCATTCGGTAATTGGTTTGTAATTTTTTGTAAATGTATAATCCTTTGAACTTCCAGTTCACATTCTTTTGTACGAGGATCAAGAAAGTCTAATGATATTTTTCAAGTAATTTCCTTTTTTCGGTTGATCTTTACCTCCCCTAATATCGGGAAATGTGATTCATCAAAATGACAATCTGCAAATCTTGCAGTAAATAAGTCACTTATAATTAGTTCAACATATTTAATTATAGAAGGTGATTCATACCCGACATATATCCCTAATCTTCTTTGAGGGTCCATTTTAGTACGTTGAGGCGGCGCAATAGGAACATATACCGCACAACCAAAAATTCTTAAATAAGAAATATTGGGCTCGTGGCCAAGAACTAATTGTAAGGGAGAATAAGTATGATAACTTGTCAGCCTAATTCTCACAAGTGTTATTGCATGTAATATAACATGTCCCCAAGCAGATAGAGGAAGTTTAGACCTCATTAACAATGGTCTTGTAATTAATTGAAGCCGTTTAATAAATGATTCGGCTAGACCATTTTGCGTATGAGCATGAGCTACAGGATGTTCAACACTTATTCCAATAGATATGCAATAATCATCAAAAGCATGTGATGAATATTCACCAGCATTATCTAAACAAATTTTCTTAATAGGATAATCAGGAAATTGTGCTCGCAATTTAATTATCTGAGCAAGCAATCTCGCAAACGCCAGGTTGCGACTAGATAATAAACATACATGTGACCATCTCATTGATGCATCAATTAGCACCATAAAATATCTAAATAGTCAACATGGTGGATCTACAGACCCACATATATCACCATGAATTCATTCTACAAATGTAGGGGATTCAGTTCCCACTTTCCTTGGTGATGGTCTAACAATTAACTTCCCTTGGGAGCAAGCAACACATGAGAATTTATTAGAATTTAGTATTTTTATTTTTTAATGAATGGCCATGTGAATTTGTAATTATTCGCCTCAACATTATAGAACTAGGACGTCTAAGGCGATCATGTCAAATCATAAAATCATTGGGATTAGTAAACTTCTGGTCTATAAGGTGATAAATTTTAGCTGCACTTATTTTTGTATAATATAAACCATAAGATAGAAAACACAACTTTTCTAATACGCATTTCTTCTCAGAAATGGTATTTGTAATCAATAAGTATTCACCATTTGTCTCATTCATTGTCTCAATATGATATCCATTTCGGCGGATATCTTTAAAACTTAGAAAATTTGTTTGAGATCTTATCAAGAGTAGTGCATTATTTATGACAATTTTAGTTCCTTCGGGTATAAATACAGTTGCTCTTCCGGAGCCATCAATCAATTTAGCACTACCACTTATTGTGTTAACGTTTGTTTCTTCCATTTTCAAATAAGAAAAATACTTTATGTTTTAAGTATAGTGTGTGTAGTAGCACTATTAATGAGACAAATATTATCATCACTATTGTTTGATCCCAAATATTTGGCATCCATTTTTCTTCAGGAAGAAATGACAAAGAAAACTACAAATAAAAGTAAATATCAATAAAGTCCAAAATTATAAAATTCATAAAGAAAATTACATAAAAGATGCTAAAATAACAAAATTCAAAATATTGGGTATTTGTCATGAGATCATTTCGTAACTTTAGGTTGCTCAAGGAAATCAGCTACACCGAGGTGTGTGATATCATCAAGATCATCATAAACATTGTTTTCATCAATAAAATTTGTCTAGGCATTTTTTCCTTTCCCTATAAATGATGCCTGATAGAGGTCAACAAGATGTTTTGCCGTACGACGGGTACGGGACCAATGGCCTTCTATTCTACACCGGTAGCATATTTCCTCATAACATTTCTTTTTTCCATTTTCTTATCATAATTGTCCCACTTTGGGGAGTTGTTTTGTCTTTTGCCACAGTTATGATCATTGTGATTATAAGGCACATATCTGCCACGACCTCATCCACGATAACGGCTACATCCTCGACCTCTTCCACGGCCATGTCCACGCCCACGATCATGATTTTTCAATAATAATTGATTATTTTGTTCAGCCAAAAAGAGACATGAAATCAATTCGGAGTATTTCTTAAATCCTCTCTCTCGATATTGCTGCTGCAGAAGCATATTCGAGGTATAAAATGTGGAGAATGTTTTTCTAACATATCCTCATCAGTGATATTTTCTCCACACAATTGCAATTGAGAGGTAATTTTATACATTGCAGAATTATGCTCGCTGATTGATTTAAAATCTTGTAGCCTTAAGTGAAGCCAGTCATACTGGGCTTCTGGGAGCACGACCAACTTCAGATGGTCAAATCTCTCCTTCAAATTATTTCACATAGTAAGTGGATCTTTCACAGTTAGATATTCAGTTTTTAATTCTTCATCCAAATGATGGTGAAGGAAAATCATAGCTTTGGCACGGTCTTGATTTGATGTCTTATTTTCTTCCATAATAGTATTTTCAAGACTCATTGCATCAAGATGTATTTCAACATCTAGCATCCAAGATAAGTAGTCTTTCCAGAAATATCAAGAGGCATAAATTCTTGTTTTGTAAGGTTAGTCATAGTGAAAAATGAATTGAATTGGAAAGAGAAATTTTACCTCAAATGTTTACCCAAAATATGAACACGTGCCCAACGATGAATCTAATGGACATGAAATGGATTGTTTCAATGGTAGAGTCTCGTGCTAATAACATGTTGTAAAACTAATAAAATAGACTAGAAAAAGTAGACAAGAAGTAGAAAGAATTTTATTTCCTCAATTTCTCATTGCAAAGTGAGGTATGAATACTTCTATTTATATACAAACTAAGATGATGATACATGAATCATATTAATTACTCATAGAGAATATCAAGGGGTAATACATGTATTAATCTATTTGGGAAACTAAATATACATCCACATCATTTAATTGTTTCATAACAATAGAGACATTTTAGAAAACAGATATTTGATTTCAATACTTCAAAATTCAAATCCAATTTCAACTCTAATAAATTATTAAGGCCTGATTTAAAATAAATAACAGATATCATAGTAAGTTTGTGTTTTAAAATAGTTCTTAAGGGCATTGTTTGGCTACCTCTCAAAATCCGATCATGTTCAAACCTAGTCTAATTTTGAAACGAACTTTAATTGGAAAAAAGTAGGTCAAAGCTCGTCAGTTTTCCTTAAGCCAAAAATAGGCCTCTTAACTGGGTCTATTTTGAACCACCTCTCCATTGATTCAAAATAGAATCAATTTAATGTAGAATTGAGCTAGAACTAGTCCTAGACTAGTTTTATATAATTTGCAAATGAAGACAACTTGTGTGCATGTCATCCAAGAATAAGAATATATAGTTTTGAGCAAAGGAAAATTATCTCATTTGAATTCAACCGAGAAGTGCTGAATTACCAATAGTCATTGGCGACCACAGGCTCCGCACTTGGTATTCTTTAGATATGCCAATGCTCCTACAACGTGAACATGCTGGTCACAACTGCAGCATTTCCCTTTGATAGTTCAGAGTCTAACAAACCATCATTTGGTTCATTCATACTTCAATGCTTTTATCATATCTTTAATCCAGTTTAATATTATTTTAAGTAGCATCCGAAAAGCGGAAACAATAAGTTCAAATTTCAAATTGAAATTTATATGGTTAATTGTGACGTAATATAAATAAACTATTTGTAAATAGAATTCTAGATAATTTTGACGTGTTTTAACGCTGTCAGTTATATTGGAAACATTATGGAATTTTATAAACTCAAGTAATCTTTTACCCCTCGACACAAAACAAGCTGAAGTTGTAAAATTTTTAATTTGAAAGTGATGCAGGACACATATATACCGAGTAAATTCATGGAGAAATGGGGCCTTCATGATTCAAATGCGAATATATATGAATTATTGACTGATCAGAGAGAAACAACCATATCTCCCAACTCGGAAGTCGATTCTAACATGTACCTGAAAATCGCCTACCTTGATGAGACGAAGTTAAATAAGTTTGGCAGAATCCCACATGCCCATCAATAACACCCGTTTTGGAATGATTTCAGAAATAATCAACATTTAGTTTATTTTTAGTAATAAAGTCAGAGTCAATTTAGATTAGAAAACAAAATTAATTTTGATTTATGATTTATTTTCTATATTACAAGGAGTCTTTTTAGAGTAGAACTTAACACTTTCTATTTTTTTTAATTCTAGTATTATTAGGGGTCTAGTTTGCTTTTCTATTTAAGACGAGACATGTAACCTCAAAATTAATATATCACTTTTATCAGTAAATTTATTATATTTCCTTTGGATTCAAAGCTTTTCGTGGATTTTAAAATTGTTCTTTGTAGATTCAAAGAGCACCCCTTGGTGGATTTAAAGATTTATCACTTCTGTGTCGCACCGCGTTAATAGGTATCAGAGCCTTGTTTCTGATCCGTTTGCAAGCGACGAAGCCCCTATTACCCGAACTCAGCTTAAGACTCATTCAGACTAGCTTGCGTTGGCAATGAAGCATCTGAATTGGGAAGGAGTTCAAGATCACGTTGATGGTTGTCAAAGACGTGATAAGGCTCTACATGAATTCGACAACGATTTTCGATGAATATGAAGCCTCACTCCAATGTTGTAGCCATAGAGACTATTCAAGATGAGATATTTATGATATTGAAAATATAAGGGTTGATTTACCATCTTTCAATGGAAAACTTGATATACAGAGTTTTCTTGATTGTGTTGATGAGGTGGAGAGATTCTTTGAATACTTAAGAATCACAGAAGTTCAGAAGGTTAAGCAAGTAGCCTATCGACTTAAAGGTAAAGTGGCTTTTTGGTGGCGGTCATTATGCGAGGATCGAGCCTAGCTACAGAAGCAGAAAATCTAATCATGGGTGAAGATGAAGAAGATATTTAAAGCTCGTTTCCTTCCTACCTATTATTATATATTCAATCAATATCCGAGTGTAGATTCTAACTATGATCATGCAGAGATTAAGTAGCACCAATTTGACCCTGAGCAAGACCCTGGAGTTAATAAGAGCATTGAAGTAGCAACAAAGAAAGAAGAACCACCTTTTGAGCACAATATCATTTGCACGAGATGCAAAGTGATGCAGAAGATTTGTGATGTTATCATTAATAGTCACAGTAGCAACAATCTTGTCTCCTAAAGTATGGTGAATATGTTAGGTTCGAAGACAGAGAGATACTAACATCCTTACAAGATCAACTAGATTCGCAACGGTAATATTGTGCAGAATGATGGAATATGTCGGTACCTTTTTCTGTCAGTTGTAGTTATGTCGATGAGATGTTGTGTGATGTGCTTGAGATAGATACTTGTCACATGCTTTTAGGTAGGCTATGTGTCACGATCCCGGTTCCAAAGGGTAATAATTTGGAACATGACTTGGCCGACAATGCAACCATTCAGCCACATTCACACCTCTAGATCATCCAGTATATAGATATAAAGCCAAAACTACACCACATAGTATGTAACAAAGATAATAAAAGAAAAATATAGAAGAAGAAATCTCCAGAAAGACGGAGTCCAACTACAAGTTTACAAGTATCCATAATAGAAAAGGGTAATAATAAAAAAAATTACATCATAGTTTAGAAAAAGTCACATGTGGCTCAAGAAAAAAGTCTATATTAAATAACTACCTAAACCAACTGAACTGAAGAACTAATGGACTAAAAGGTGATCACTGTTGCTAGATTTGCTCCTTAAAATATTCTCACTTCTATCAAGAAAGAATATCCCCCGAGTCTGGGGTGCGCAAACCCTAGGGGAGTCAGAATACTCCCAACAAGCATGTAAAATGAAAGAATTGTGCACGTGTAAGTGTACATAGCAAATATAAAGAAAAAAATCTCAATTAAAGGTGATAAAAGAAAATGTTAATTGTAGATATCAAGTAAGGTCTACCACATGGTACAAAAGCACATTAGTATTATTTTAGGTGTTATTTGAATTAGAAAAGAATATTTCATATATATAAATCGGGTTCCCGTAAATCATCCTGGAAACACAGCTTCAAATCAGGATTAGCCCTTGACCCTTATATATAACTTCAGATATCAAGAATGTGAATGAGCTCGCTTATATACATGTTATATTCTCCATCAAATTTTCCTTTATAAACCCTATATTTATCTAATTATTTTAGGTGGATGTGCATAAAATATTATTCACTAACTGCAGAGTTACCATGCAATGGCTTCCGTAAAACTATAAAAAATAACCGTGACTCAAAACACGTCCAATCAAGATGGGTGCATCGTCTAGTCAATGCTATTATAATAATAGTATTAATCAAGAGAAGCTCCTCACATTGGGATATCAATATCGAGGGTATATCCATGCTATGATAGCACGTTTATGAATCATATTTTTTGACGGAAGTCGTGTTCATGCACAATCAATCCTATTAAATATCACTATGTGATCAAACATGGCATTAGGTGATCCAACAAGCATCAAAAGATCAAACAATATCATCATTTATTTTAACAAAGAAAAAATAAATAATTAACATAATTGCTTAGTGTCAAAGTGGGTCAAACAGGATTGATTTGATAGCATAAATATTTACAAACTAGTTTTGGTGAGCAAAAGGCCCAAACGGGTTGAATTTTGGACCCAGACAGGTCTAGTATTGATAATGGGTCCGAATCGGGTCGCGTTCGCCTTCACAACAGACTCAAAAACATTTTTTTTTCTAGCAATGAAAACTTATGGGATTCAAACCCCAAACCTCCACAACATCAACTCAACCACATACCTGTTTGGATCAGAAATTTCTTTCTTCATTGTGATTGAATCTATTACAACTTCAGGTATTATAATAAACTCAACAAAAAGTTAGTCTTTTTATAAGACTTTTACACAATGGAAATAACTGATTATAATCTTTTTCAAACAACACACAGATCCTATTTATTAGTCTCTGTTTGCATGAGATCTTTGTCTGTGCCGGGGACGTTGATATCCGTAGACCACCTACGGATCGGATCCGGTTGACAGAATAATTGATCAGAGCTCCTACTTCATCAAGGAAGTATTCGCTAAAGTACTAATATCGACCAATCGAAATCAGTACTCTTCTTGAGATTAAGACCAAGCCTAATCTCAAGGTAAGGTAGAAACGGGCTTCAGCTCCTTCGAAAGACTCCTTCTTTATGCCGAAGTTCATCAGGATCTCGCTAGCCCTTGCTGAAATTTGTGGCTCTTGGCTCTGAAGTTTGACAGCACCTCCTCGTCTTGATAATAATTCGCCACTGTAGAATGGAGGCCCTAAGCTTGTATTTATAGGTTACCAGATGGAGGTATTTGGATAAGAATGAATGATTTGATCCTATCTTCAGTTAATAACAGTCTAACCATGTTTGTGGATGATATCCAATCAGTTGGGAAACTTTGAAACTGAAGAAACCGATCGAAACAGCCTAAAACGTATTTTGGACGTTATGATAGTTATGGATGCGAGACAGACCGCGGGTCATCATTAGGTGACCCGCACGGCCGTGGGTCACCATGCGGTGACCTACGAGGCGGCGGGTCACCAATTGGTGACCCACTCAGCCGCGGGTCACTAGTCGGTGACCCACGTGGCCGTGGGTCACCCCGTGGTGACCTGCGTGGCTGCGGGTCACCACGCAGTGACCCGCGCTGCCGCGGGTCACCAAGCGGTGACCCGTATGAGCGTGGGTTCCGAGTTTTTTTAGCTTTTAGGTGTTTCCTGACTTTCCCGGACTTGTATTTTTTGCCATTTTGTGTTTCTTGTCGTTTGGTTGACTTGTGCGTTTTGTTAACTTACTTTATGCTCTCGTTAGCTTCTTTATAGTACTTGGAGCTAACTGATAAGCATGGCGGGTGCTTGGAGCTGACCAACAAGCGTGCCGACCACCAGCTCCGATATGCGTGCGGACCACTCGGGTAATCCTTCTTGACTCGGATGATGACGTTCATCGTCTTCTCTTCGTCTTGAGCTACGTGCGGGCATCTACAGGCATTTTTAGATGCCTACAAATATCCCTTCCAAAGTATTTTAGTCTCATTCTTTTATAGAGGAGTCTGGAATGCTTTTGATGTGATAGGCCCCGTTTCTAGTGTCTTTAGTATTTTGTCGAGGAGGTCGCGTTACAGGACCCGTTGATGGTTTCAAATCTTGACTTCTTCAGCTTTTAGTCTACTCAGTATTTTGTCGAGTAAATGAAATTTTTTTGGCGCTACGTTTATCATCTGACCGTTGTCAAAATCTTGAACTGAAGTTGATGCATAAATTTCTGAACTTAGCTCATGTCGTTGAGTTGACGTTGAACTAGTCGTCCTCATCGAGAATTCATCTCTGGATCGCAATTGAACTCCCCGGAATCATCCTTTGACCTAGAATTTTTCCTTAGCCTTATTTTAGCGAAATTATCGATGCATTGACCGACTTCGACCTTTACTGTAATGCGTTGTCCGGCGTTGACCTTTGCTATAACGTATTGACCAGCGTTGACCTTTACTATAACATGTTAACCGGTGTTAACATAGTTTATACTCATACGTTTGATGGAGTCTACACAGTTTAAGCTCTTAAGGCATTGGAGCGTGACGGTCCAAAATTTTAGGCTGCAGGACCAACTATTAAAGTTCTTTCAACTGCAGGTATGGATCTTATCCTAAAGTTATTGGATGCTCAAGTCATGAGACTAACTAATAAAGATGATGAGTCAGTAACTTTCGCATAAATATGATTTTTGGCAAACCCTCAGCCATCAACGGATTTGATGAGCCTTTACCGACTACCGTTTGAGTCGGGCTAGCATACGGATTGTTCAAGTCCGTTCTACATGTAACATTGTGCTAAGAGAGTTAACTCTCTTAGTGATATGATATTAAATATGTAGACTTCGTTTTTCTCATAAGAAAAGACTAAACGATGACGTGTGTTAGGCGTAGACTTTAGGATTTTTGGCAAACCCTCAGCCTTCAACGGGTTTGATGTGCCTTTACTGATTACCGTTTGAATCAGGCTAGCATGTGAATTATTTAAACCCGTTTTCACATGTAACATTATGTTAAGAGAGTTAACTCTCTTAGTGCTACGATATTGAATACGTAGACTTCGTCTTTCTTACGGGAATAGACTATCCGGTAACGCGTGTTAGGTGCTAACTTATTCCTACTTAGGCTTTGGGATAAAATTCCCCAGACTTGGATTCTGGTGTCTTTTTCACTCGGCGAAAGACTAAACCGGCAACACGTGTTAGACGTAGGCTTATCTCTATTTAGGAGTCAAGATAAAGTTCCCTACGCGTGTAGGATGCGGATTTTGGTGTTATTAATGACAACCTACCACAATATCGAATATGTGGGTTTTTGTTCTTTTTACGGTCAAGAACTGACCGGCAACGCGTGTTAAGCACTGACTTATTCTTACTTAGGCTTTGGGATAAAATCACCCAGACTTGGATTCTGGTGTCTTTTTCACTCAGCGAAAGACTAAACCAGCAACGCATGTTAGGCGTAGCCTTATCTCTATTTAGGAGTCGAGATAAAGTTCCCCGCGTATGTAAGGCGTGGATTTTAGTATTATTAATAACAACCTGCCACAATGTCGAATATGTGGGCTTTTGTTCTTTTTACGGTCAAAAACTAATCGGCAATGCGTGTTAAGCGCTGACTTATCCCTACTTAGGCTTCGGGATAAAATTCCCCAGACTTGGATTCTGGTGTCTTTTTCACTCGGTGAAAGACTAAACCGACAACACGTATTAGGCATTGACTTATCCCTACTTAGGATTCAGGATAAAATTCCCCACACGTGTGAAGCACGGATTTTAGTGTTATTAATAACAACCTGCCATAACGTCGAATATGTGAGCTTTTGTTCTTTTTACGGTCAAGAACTAACCGGAAATACGTGTTAAGCGTTGACTTATCCCTTCTTAGGATTCCGGATAAAATTCCCCAGACTTAGATTTTAGTGTCTTTTTTAATCGGTGAAAGAGTAAACCGACAACGCGTGTTAGGCGTTGACTTATCCCTACTTAGGCTTCGGGATAAAATTCATAAAATTCCCTATGCTTGTGAAGCACGGATTTTGGAAATTATAAAAAAAGTGGTGTCTTCTCTTGGGGAAAAGACAAACCCGATGCTGGAGAAGAAGAATTTTATATTCTATCTCCAGGTCTTCTTTTGGGGTAAAGACAAACCCGATACGGGAGAGGAAGAATTTTATATTCTATCTCCCAAAGCTGAAGAGGAAGAATTTTATATTCTATCTCCAGTTACAAAGGAAACTCAAAGTGAGATCTCCACTTTAAGAATCCGGTAAGGTAAAACTAAAGTGGGATCTTCACTCCGAAAAACAAAAAGATTCAAGTAATCCTAACTGTCGGAAGGTTTGATTATCGAACTAAAGGTGAGTTTCTCGTTTATCGAGAGTGCATTGTGGTTTTGTCCCTAACTGTAGGAAGGTTTGACCAAATGGGAGTTCAAGGCGACCCTAACTGTAGGAAGGTTTGATCACTCGATTTAAAAGTAGACCTCTCGTTTATGGAAGGAATCGAGAGGGGATTATGGTTGTGATCCTAACTGTAGGAAGGTTTGACCAAGTGGGAGATTTGAGACAATCCTAATTGTACGAAGGTTTGATTGCTCGATTTGAAAGTTGATCTCTCATTCATAGAAGGAATCGAGAGGAGATTTTGGTTGTGGTCCTAACTGTAGGAAGGTTTGACTAAGTGGGAGGTTTGAGACGATCCTAACTGTAAGAAGGTTTGATCACTCAATTTGAAAGTGAACCTCTCGTTCATAGAAGGAATCGAGAGGAGATTTTGGTTGTAGTCCTAACTGTAGGAAGGTTTGACCAGGTATACAATGGGAGTGAGAGTACAAATTACATTGGGAGTGTTGACTTGTACCGATCACTCGGTGGGGGTTCTTGGTGTCAAGTGATAAAGACTTAATACGAAGGGGTTTAACAATTATCGAGGATTGACAGATTAAAGTTCCAAGCATTATGTCTGGACTCTAACAATAGGAGTGTTGAGTGCACAGACACAGTGTGAGTTTGAATGGATTAAACCAGAAAGAATTTTAGTGGACCCACTATCAATTAATTTGATCAGTGAGGGATTTTGTGGTGGAAGATTGTAAATCGTCAAACACCAGTGAGAGTTTTTTTTGTGAGGGAAGATTGATCCAACGAAGTGATCAAATCTCATCTCAGCAAAAGAATGCTTGGAAGTTGGTGGAACTGATCGCGGCAATCGGATGTGTTTCACTTTTGGAAGCATTCAGAGTCCAAGCGGGAATTTCTTATTCATCACTTTTTTGTTGTGACCAGGTTATCCCTAAGAATGCAACATATAGCATTCTTTTGGGAACTTCCTGTTACATGAATCATCCACCCCCAGCTTTCTTTGTGAAACTAGGTTCAACATTATACTTAGTTGCATGATCGGATTATCCTTAAGAATATTATGTGTAATACTCTCCAAGAACTTCCTGTAAAGGATAGGAAACAGTTTAGACTTATATACCTGTTAGAGTAGTTTATACTCGTATGCTCTTCGGAGTGTGCATTTGGCTTAATTTAGCGTTATGACGCCAGCTTCAACCAAGGTTTGGATGCTATTTTTGAGAGCAAAACAAAACATGGTAAGATGAAGGATCCTCCTGTGGTACACATAGTACTTTAGATCCATAGTATTGTCAGCTTCCTCCTGATTTGCGATAGGTGGTAGCTTGATCATGTTGTTCTCAAGGAGGGATTCGAAAATGGCTGGAACATCTTCGTCCTTGAAGGAGTACTCTTTTTGGAGTCTTGGATCCGAAGTCATTTACTGTCTTTGGGGTTATTGTTGCAATGTCTGATTAACATTAACAACTGCTACAGGTGCCTTTCCCTTACCACGGGAGACGAAGCTTGAGTTTGGAGGGTTAGCCGTCGATTGGCTTCTTTCAGCTTTCTTCCTTCCGAGGAAGCGTTCCTCCTGCTCTTCATGCACCTTCAACTCTTTCCAGGTGTTAGACGGTGATACTCCCATAACTTCAAAAATATCAATGGATAGGTTGTTATGATAGGTCTGGAGGATGAAGTCCTCTGTGACCGGATCTCGATAATTCATCACCTTATTTCGGAAGTGCTTAATGAAGTAGTCGGTCGTCTCTTCGTCTTCCTGATTCTCCTCAAAGAGTATCCTAATTGATACCTTGGTGTCATCATCAAAGAAATTGCCGAGGAATGAGTACTCCATATTATCCCAGCTGTTGACGCTTCCAGGCTTGAGACGACGGTACCAATCGAAGGCATGCCCGCGAAGGGTGCCAATGAATGACCGAACCATCAAGGCTTCATTACCAGAGATCATGCCCAAGTGGGACTTGAAGTAGATCAGATGCCGAGTGGGCGAGCCTTTCCCGTCGAACGACGTGAAGTTAATCAGGTTGAACTTCATCGGACACGGGATCGACTCCTACTCTCTTGGGTAAGGACATGGAATACCGGTCTTCTTCACCTCTAGAGCAGACATCAGAGCGTTGATTTTGCTCTCGAGGTCTTTCATCTTCTCGTCCTCGTCTATATCATGCTTTGTACGATTTCTAAGAGGAGCAACGCGATCACCCCCGGCATTGTCATCTTCAAAGGGACCACCCTTAGTGTCGTTATCTTTAGTGGGGCCACCCCTAGCGTTTTGGTCAACGGGAGGGTTATCTGCATCAAGGTGTTCGTCTATGTCTAAATTGTCATCTAACCGGTAGGTATTGTTGTGACGACTAGATTCACCAATTTTATTAGATAAAGCCCGAATCTGTTGGTCATGCTCTTCCCTCATCCGTAGCATAGCCATTTCTATTTCGAACTTAAAGTTCTCTTTTTTGCTTAGCCAAATCATCCTCGATGATTTTGGCCATTTGCTCGGTATTGATCATAATTGCCTTGCGGGATTGTCCTAGGCTGTATACCGTATTGTCAGAAGCGACTGCAGAGTTAGCATCTGATGCTTCATCGTCCGAGGATAATCCTTTATTCATCCTCTGGTAGTCCCTACGTCTAGTAGTCCATACGCGTAGCCAAGTTAGACGATGCGATACGAGGGGGTCAAACTAGAAGGTCGAGTCGACTTTTCCTTATCAGCCATGTTAATTGTGAGTTCTGGAAGTTCTCATCTTGAATGACTGATTGTTTCTTATGGAAATGCCTTGGCTTGGTTTTTGACGCTTCAGAGGAAAGCCTTTGGAATATCGAGACCCTCTATGGAGCGGTCTTAGGGCAGCTACACGTTGATAATACTGCTCTGATGAGTTTGACACACGAACAATAAAAGTCCATCTTCCGAGTACCTCTTTTGAGATCTGTTCGTACCCCCAGCTCGATAGTATAACTTATCGATATAATTATCAGAACAACCTATCATGTGTTGACATGACTTCCCAGGTATAACGTCGTCGTCGTCAGACAAAAATGTTTCCTTATGGGGGTTCGACGTCTTGTTAGCATT
The DNA here is from genome assembly GCA_022839385.1 of Asparagus kiusianus. NCBI lineage: Eukaryota > Viridiplantae > Streptophyta > Magnoliopsida > Asparagales > Asparagaceae > Asparagus > Asparagus kiusianus. Next base: position 91,995 of record BQKN01058759.1, on the reverse strand, counting down.
CTCAAGAGTCATACGTTTTGAGCTACGCATTCATGAGTGTGGGACCTCAACGGGCTCTCGTATTTCGACATGCAGTCTGAGGCAGTAGGTTATGGGAGTTTCCTCTTTACGAGAAGGCTCAGACTTGTTGTAAGGGAAAGTGCGACCCCCAGCTCGATGAGTTGCTCGGGGTTCAGTCACCGGAGCCAAGCGGTCTTTGATCGAAACTTTGCCTCGATCCTTGTGCAAAGGACCCAAACGATCTGCCATTACTTTCTTGCCTCTAGATGAGTTCAAACTGTTGTGTGGCTTCACTGGAAGTATCGGATCAATCAATGCAGGGGAGGAACTCAACGTTATCAGAAAAACAGGCACGGAGTGTCTCCTGTCTTGTCCCTGGCGCGGGTCAGGACTTGGTGACCCGCGGTTGGGCGGATCACTTCGGGGTGACCCGCGACTTGGCGGGTCACCCTGGAATGACCCGCGGCTAGCCGGGTCACCTGGGTGTGACTCGTGTTTTTTTATCTTTTTGGTCGTTGTTCCAGACTTTAGCCTCCAAGTTTGATGCGGTATTGGTTGTTTTTTGGCTATGTCCTTCTTTTGCATCTTTTGTGCCTTTTACATAAGAATTCGAGCGTGCACAAGCAGTATGTGTCGCTTTTGGATGCATTCCTCAAGGATCAAACGGGTCCTTTTGACTTGGATCCATTTATTCGTTGAGGACCTAGAGGGTTGGTCATTCGTCCGCAGTTGGGGCGCTCGACGCTCCTTGAATTTCAGATCTGCTTCGTAACGGATCCCGTCTACAAGCTCCAAAGCCTTAGTGAATTGGCACGCAAGGCGTTGGCGCTGCCTTTGGTAAGCTCTTTTTGATAAAGAGGGCGCGCCTCCAGTGGCTATCTCCTTGATTGAGGAGGAGCCCAGATCTGCAGATCCGACCTCGTTGGAGGCCGGAGGGGTGTTGCAAGGAGTGATTGCAGCAGCAACGGGGGAAATGATCTTCCTGCGCTTGCGAGAAGCAGAGGATCTAGAGGAGGAGGATGACAGATATTCCTCGAACGAGGCCTGGTCGAACTCGTACTCGACCTCTACGTCAACCGGGATCCGGATCCAAGGTTACGGCACATCAGCCTTCGCAGAAAGGCTGTTGGCTCCCACTGTAGCCGCCAGCGTGTTTGGATCAGAAATTACTTTCTTCATTATGATTGAATCTATTATAACTTCAGGCATTACAATAAACTCTACAAAAAGTTAGTCTTTTTATAAGACTTTTACACAATAGAAATAACTGATTACAATCTCTTTCAAACAACACACAGATCCTATTTATTAGTCTCTGTTTGCGTGGGATCTTTGCCTGTGCCGGGGACGTTGATATCCGTGGACCGCCTACGGATCAGAACCGGTTGACAGAATAATTAATCAGAGCTTCTACTTCACCAAATAAGTATTCGCTGAAGTACTGATATCGACCAAGTGAAATCAGTACTTTTCTCGAGATTAAGACCAAGCCTAATCTCAAGGAAAGGTGGAAACGGGCTTCAGATCCTTAGAAAGACTTCTTCTTTGTGCCGAAGTTTGCCAGGATCTCGCTAGACCTTGCTGAAATTTATGGCTCTTGGCTCTGAAGTTCGGTAGCCCCTCATTATCTTAATAATAATTCGTCCCTATAGAATGAAGGCCCTAGGCTTGTATTTATAGGGCACCGGATGGGAGTATTTGGATAAGAATGAATGATTTGACCCTATCTTCAGTTAATAACGGTCTAACCATATTTTTGGATGATATTCAATCAGTTGGAAAGCTCTGGAACTGAAGAAACAGATCGAAACAGCCTAAAACACATTTTGGACGTTATGATAGTTCTGTGTGCGAGACAGACCATGGTGACCCGTGCGACCGCAAGTCACCAAGCGGTGACCAGCATGAGCGTGGGTTCTGAGCGTTTTTGAGCTTTTAGGTGTTTCCCGACTTTCCCGGACTTGTATTTTTCGCCGTTTTGCGTATCTTGTCATTTGGTTGACTTGTGCGCTTTATTAACTTGCTTTATACTCTCGTTAGCTTCTTTACGGCACTTGGAGCTGACCAACAAGCGCGGTGGGTGCTTGGAGCTGACCGACAAGCGTGCGGGCTACTAGCTCCGATAAGCGTGCGTACCACTCGGGTAATCCTTCTTGACTCGGATGATGACGTTCATCATCTTCTCTTCGTCTCGAGCTGCGTACGGGCATCTATAGGCATTTTTAGACGCCTACAATACCTACCAAGTCCGATGTGCTACAACGATAATGGTGTAATAGAAAAATAAATGTAGTAAAACTTTATAGAAATCTTCACAAGGTTCAAAATAAATGGCTTGGTTGTTGCAGACTTGAAATGAACTTTTTGGTCGTAAAATATTTCCTGACCCGAAAATAAAATAAAAATAAAAAACTTATGAAAGGTAATAGGAATGGTTTTAAGAAGAAATAATATATTTGTTGAACTGACTTAAATTTGGAACCCTCTATAGACAAACGTTTAATGAAGGAAGGATATTAACTTTTTAAAAGGATTTATTTTAAAATTTATGAAAATTTTAATTAAAATTAGATTATTTCCTCTAGAAAATATAACATTATGTCCTTATAAAATAAACTAGAGGGTTCATGAGATAAATATTTTATAGTATTTTTTCTTTTTAAATGGATTATTCATCAAAATAATTGTAACATATACATAATTTTGAAAAAATATAAATTAATTAGGTAAACTTATTAGGTCTGTAACAAAAATTTCTACACTAAATCTAGCCAAGAATCTTAGACAAAAGAAAAGTAAACAAAAAAAATACTTGCATAAATAGGAAAGATTGTTCCTACAACACTAAAAATAAATTATGATTAAACAACTAAAATCAATTCACCATGATTTATAGAAAGAAATACTAGTATTTGGATAATCAAAAAAATTAAAAGACAAATAATGCTTGACGAGGAATAATTTAAACTATGAACTTAGAAATCCATATTCGTTCAATGTGCTTGAGTACCCGATCCTCTGATTTTTTTCTCTCAGTTCTGTTATTTTTTCCTCTCTGTTTGTTTTTTCCGAGAGTTACTATGAAGAATAGGTAGCGGAGATGGATAGACTTTCTAAAGAGATAAGGTTGTTAAATAGTTAGAGATTTTCTAGGATGAGGGGTTTATTTGTTAAATGTGGGTTTAGGTATTATCTTAGTCACGTTCCAAAAATTAGGTATTACATCTTACCCACCTAAGAAAAAGAAACTTCATCCTTGTAATTAAATTCAAGCACATGAGAAACTAGACGTTACCGGTAATAAAGAGATGTGGATAGCGGTGACGAATATCATCCTCTAGCTCACATGTTATCTCACCAAGTCCACGGTGTCCCCAAGATACTAATACTATGGAGATAGTCCTATTCTTGAGGATCTTCTCTTGTTTGTCCAAAATCTTCACTAGTCTCTCCTCATATGATAGTTTCTTCCCAATTTGAAGCTCTATGATGTCTAGGACATGGGTCTTAGCTCGTACATATCGTCGAAACTGTGATACGTGGAATACATCATGCACTCTCTCCAACGATGGAGGCAAAGCTAGCTGGTACGTCACCTCTCCTACTTTCTCCAATATCTTGAATGGACCGATGAAATATGGACTAAGCTTCCTGTAGCTGCCAAATCTAATAACTCCTCTGGTTGGGGATATCCTCAAGAAGATATGCTCTCTAACCTAAAACTGTAGAGTTCTCCTTTTAGCATCAACACAACTCTTTTGCCTATCCTAAGCTGACTTAAGGTGATCGTGTATCGTCTTTATCTTCTCCACTGTCTGCACTATTATCTCAGGCCCTAGCAGATGCCGCTCTCCAAAGTCATCCTAACAGGTAGGAGACCTACATTTTCTCCTATATAAAGCCTCATAAGGCCCCATCTAGATACTGGCCTGGTGTAGGGTCGAAAAATTTAAGGATTGATTGATTCTCTTGTTTTAAGAAGTGGGTTCGATCACTTGGTACAAAACCTTTACAATTACTCATACTCTCTCGATTACAGAGGAAGAGAAGATTAATTCATCTTCTCTTTTGTGTAAGGTGGGTTCTTGGCGGCGAAATGATGCTTCCCTCGATGCTTGAGTCGAGATTGCTTCCCGTTGATGATCAGAGCAAGATCACAAGAGCGTCTGACGTGGGTTAGAAATTGAGCATACGAACGTTGATTTCTCTTCTCGCGATAGCTAAAGATCTCCAAGTCTGAGTATCGAAAGCTAAAGTCTAGTCCCCTTTAATAGTTGCTCGAGGCTATTTACAGGAGTTTGAGCACGTAACCGACGTGCTACAATCATGGAGTCGTGGGCGTAACTGATGCGCTAAAATTATGGAGTCATGGTGTAACTGACTCCTTGAATCTAGCCTACGTGGTTGACTGGGTCTTCGTGGCCGTTACAGCCTGATTTAATGTGGGTGATGAACTTCACTACGTTGGTGAACCTCATCCTTGATGTCGAGCCTCACTGCGTGGCGAGCCTCGTCTTTGATGTCAAGCCTCGCTGCATGGCGAGCCTCGTGAACTTCTTTAATAATGAGCTTCGTCTTCACTGACGAGCTTTAAATCTGATGACAAGCTTTGTTCTTATTAACGAACTTCACCTCCAATGATGAACTCCGAACCTCGTATCCAATGACGAGCTTCGAACCTCGTTTCCAATGACGAGCTTTGTCTTTGATGTCAAGTCTCATTTCCAATGATGAGATTCGAACTTCTTTTCCAATGACGAGCTTCACATCTTGTTTCCAACGACAAGCTTTGTTGTTTGAGATGAGGTTCATCATTGTAATGACCCTCGTCATACTCGTTATGAGCTTCAACGTTCTAAGGCCAAATGATTAGCCAATGATCTATGAAGATCCATGAGAGTGGAGGAGAGATAGGCTTTTTTCATTAGCCTCTCAATCTCCTCCTTTCTTGTCATGTTGATCATGCCTATTTATAGGCTTGGGAGTATTATGAAGTGAGTTAATAGGCTTTAACTCTCTTTAAATAAGGGAGTTAATGGTCATTAACTCCCATTTAAATGGATGAGTTAGTGGCCATTAACTCTCCTTAAAGGGGTGAGTTATTGGTCATTAACCATCATTTAATGTAGCCCTTTAAAATGGTGCCTGACGAAGTCCGTTTACCAGACGAGGTTTGTTCCCCTGACGAGGTTCGCTTGCCAGATGAGGTTGGTCTGTCTGACGAGGTTCGTCCGCCTGAGGAGGTTCGTTCACTTTGCTATATTTTTGGTGAGCTTAACTGCAGCTTCATCTTGGGCGAACTTCATCTTTAATGAGGAACTTCGTTTCTAGGTGAACTTCGTCTTTTGATGGGTAAGGTGTTGTTTGTCCTATTGAACTAAGATAAACTTCATGAATTGAGGCTGAGGTTCGTCGTTGTGACGACCCTCGTCGTGCTTGTAGTGAGGTTCAACTCTCCTTCGTTTCTTAGTGTCTACAAAACCCCCTTCAAAGTTTTCAGACCCAAATTAGGTTGTATGGGTCTGAAATACTTTAAACTCTCTTAGTAGTGGAGAGCTTGGTTTACACGACGAGCTTGGCATCCTGGCGAGCTTGGCCTCTTGGCGAGCTTGGGCTCTTGGTGAGCTTGGCCTCTTGGTGAGCTTCAATGCTCCGGCGTGAACTTCATCAAACTCATGTGGGACTGATAATCAAGACTTAGGATTTTTAGCAAATCCTCAGCTATCAATGAACTTGATTTGTCTTTACCAACTGTCGTTTGAGTTGGACTAGCCATGCTTTTGCCCTTAGCATGGTAAGTTATCGAGAAGTTTCTCTTAGACTTAATGCTAAGATTTATTCTCTATCCTTAGCCGTTCAAGGCATTAGATTAAGCGTTAGAGTTTGGTTGTGTCGTTCAATATAATAACTCAACCTGGTATTTGAAAGTGAGGCTCATCACATGGTAGGCCTTCTGGGATTATGTGGTATCGTTGATGAATAGTGACTCATTGCATGGTAGGTCACTATTTGGAAACAAGGGGGAAGATAGGAGCTCATCGCATAGTAGGCCACTATCGATGAACAACGTCATTTGCGGGAATGACAGTGTGGAAATGATCAAGTCATTCAGTGACATGAGAGTATAACGACTGTGATCAGGACAGAGGCACATCGCATAGTAGGCTAATATCATAAACAACTTCATTTGTAGGAATGACGGTGTGAAAATTATCAAGTCGTTTAGTGACATGGGAGTATAACGACTGTGATTGAAATAGAGGCACATCACATGGTAGTCCACTATTTGGAAATAACGTCATCGGTAGGAATGATGATATAGAGATAATCAAGCTGTTCAGTGATATAGGGGTATAATGACTATGATTGGAATAGTGACACATAACGGGGTAGGTCACTATATTCGATCATTCTAAGGAAATAGAATGTTCGGAAAAGACCAGACAGTAAATCATCGCATGGTAGATCACTATCTTGATCGAGTGACAAGTAGGTGCTCATCGCATGGTAGAACACTACTTAACAAGTTGTTTTCAAGTGGGGTAAGAGTTGACTATCAAAGGTAATCATTAACTTGATAGTATTTTGTTGTCCCGCCATCCTATTAGAGAGGATTGGTGGGGAAATTTAGAGGAAGTGACTATCAGAGGTAATCATTAACATGATAATATTGTGGTCTTATCATCATATTGAAGAGGATTGGCGAGGGAATTTAGAGGAAGTGACTATGATAGTATTTTGGTAAGGGGCCAGATGCTCACGTTTGACTTCGGACTCACCTTGGAGTTGATTTATGATGAGCTTCAACTCATCATAGCTCCGCCAGAGAGAAAGCTCAAGGTAGTACATGGTTTTGTAGAGAAATCATGACTACCCCCACTCTAGCGATAGCTGTAAATCAGGATTGAAGGATAAATACTCCTGCATCCAATAAGGCTTGGATCTTATCCTTCAGGGTGTAGCATTTAGAGGTGGGATGATGAACCATCCTGTGATACGCACAGTAATTGGGATCATTTGTTCTCGACATCTCCTCAGGTCGCATCGATTCTGGGAGCCTGATCTTTTTTGCCTTGATCAAGGATTTGAGTATCGAGATGACTTGCTCATCTTGGAAGTCATACTTCTGTTGAAAGCGGCTATTTAAAGATTTGCCCTTCTGCTTTGACGAAGATTCTGGGGTGAGGTTATCTTGGTCATCACCTCCTTGAAAATCACACGGCTCTTCAACATCTAGCCTTTTGAGCATGCTTTCGACCTGTTCTCCTTGGCGAACAAGCTATTTCCAAGTTCGGGTCTTCACCGCTCCAATCTTGGATAAAATATGGATCGAGAGATTATTGTGACACATCTCGATTAACGTACTTTCAAAGACTTGATCACAACAATGCAGTGACCGATTTCTAAATCTTTTGACAAAGTTACTGACAGACTCTATCTTCTTCTGTTTTTCAGTTAGGAGGGTGGCCATAGATACTTCTGTATCATCGTCGAAGAATCTGGCCAGAAAGAGCCTTTCCATGTCCTTCCAGCAAGTGATGGATTCAGGCTCCAGTCTGCAAAACCATTCAAAAGCGACCCTCTTGAGGGTACTAATGAAAAGTCGAGTCATAATGGGATCATTCCCCACTATGTGTCCAGTCTGCGCCTGGGTAGATGTGCTAGGTCGGAGACCCCTTTCCATCGAACTGTACGAGGCTGATTGGTTTAAACTTTGGAGGATAGGGAACAGCGTCCCATTCGACAGGGTATGGCCTGACGACCCCCAGTTCTCTGAAGTTTCTCTAAAGCTTCAAAGCCTCAAGCTGCTTTTGGAAATCATCCAACTTATAATCTCGGTCATTCTTACGCGAGTTGGACCCAGCATTGGATGATTTAGAGTGAATATTAAAATTCTTTTCTTCCTTATCTTCTACATTATCGCCATCTTGGTTTTGACGGCTAGATTCCCGAGCACTGGGTGAAGGTCGCTGGTGCCTTGATTCTGAGGATTCGGCGGTGGCTTTCTTCTTCTTCTTCTTCTCCTTGAGGAGTTTGTCCACCATATCCTTCAAGCATCTGATAGACTCCTGCTGTTGGAGGATGGTTGATTGTTGCTCTTCCATCTGCCTTGCCAGGTCCTCCTCACTTCCGACCATTTGAGCACTTGCTTGTTCACTTTGATCGGTATTGGAAGGCTGAGAGGTTGTAATAGCTAAGTTTTTAGGCTCTTCCTTAACCTCATTTGTGATGCTCGCTAATCGACGGTAATCAAACGAGATCACCGCACCAGTACGAGTATGAGTGTATTGATATACTCCATGTCCTTCGACAAGCATTTCGCCTAGTCCTGGAGAGTATTCAGGATCAGAAGATTCAGAAGAATAAGCCGAAGCTTTGCTCTTGCCCTTGCTGACCATGTTAATCGTCACTTCAATGTGACGATTCTTGGGTGCTTGTTTCTTGGGATGAAAGCGTCTTCTCCTTGATGATGAGACCATCGACGGTTCAGTTAACCGTTCAAAGACTAAAGGCTTATGAGTTGACTCCCCACATGAACATTAGGAAAGTACTGCAGAAAGAAGTTTCTCACAGTAGTAATAGGATTGCATCTGACTCATGTTGCGTTTACGTGTGAGATAATCCCGAAGGTCACCAGCTGGACAACCCCCAGTCGACTCTGTTATCTTGGCTTTACCTAGGTGAGACCCTCTGAATGATAGAGGCTGACGAACTTGGGTAGACTGACAAACTCCATCATTCATGTGACGACATTCGTTGGTAAAATGAGTTCGACGCCTATGCTTCCTCAGTTGGCTCTTATCCTGAGGTTCGTTTTCTTTATGAACGTCGGTATGAATCGCTTATTGGAATGGATGAACCTCTTTTTGAGAATGAGGTTCGTTGTCGGAGCCTACTTAGGTACGAGGTGATGTCCGTCATTCGGACGTTCCTCATTCACCTGACCCTTGTCAGACTTGTTGACTTTAGGCTGATCAACCCTCGGTCGATAGTGGAAACCATCTAGCGAGACCATAGCTTGAGCCCTACGGCGAGCTTGATTCTGACGCTGATGTTGTCGAGTGCGTCTCGACAGTAGATTAACTGGAACCTTTGCCTCAGCCGAAGCTGGGCGAGGTTCGTTATCAAGATCCATAGTTTGGCTAGTAGAAGCTGAAGTTCGGGTAGGTTATTTGACAACCCATTTCTTAGCCTGATGGCTAGTTTCTGGAGCCTCCTCTTTGAGGGGCTTGGACTTTTCCTCGAGACTGACTTGAGTTGAATCATTAGAAGCCACTTGGGCTGAAGTCTCATACGAGACTCGATGATACTTAAGTGCCTTCGTGGGACTAGACTTACCAGAGGAGAGATACTCCTCGTATTTAGACTGGTCAAATTCAATGACCAAAGTCTCGACGTCCGTTCCCACAGCAATCTTGTCTGATTACGCCACCACCATCTCGTCGGAAAGAATAGCTACTCCCACTGTGGTCACCATCGTCTGTAGGGTCGAAAAATTAATGTTGGGATTGATTGATTCTCTTGTTTTAAGAATTGGGTTCGATCACTTGGTACGAAACCCTTACAAACACTCATAATCTCTCGATTAAAGAGGAAGATCGAGAAGACTAATTCAGCTTCTCTTTTGTTTAAGGTGGGTTCTTGGTGGTGAAAGGATGCTTCTCTTGATGCTTGAGTTGAGATTGCTTCCTGTTAATGATCAGAACAAGATCACAAGAGCTTCTGACATGGGTTAGAAAACGAGAATACGAACGTCGATTTCTCTTCTCGCGATAGCCAAAGATCTCCAAGTCTGAGTATCGAAAGCCAAAGTCTAGTCCCCTCTTAATAGTTGCTCAAGGCTATTTATAGGAGTTTGAGCACGTAACCGACATGCTACAATCGTGGAGTCGTGGGCGTAACTAATACGCTAAAACTGTGGAGTCATGGCATAACTGACTCCTTGAATCTAGCTCACGTGGCTGACTGGGTCTTCGTGGCCGTTACAGCCTGATTTAATGTGGGTGATGAACTTCACTGCGTTGGCGAACCTCATCCTTGATGTCGAGCCTCACTACGTGGCGAGCCTCGTCTTTGATGTCGAGCCTCGCTGCGTGGCGAGCCTCGTGAGCTTCTTTAATAATGAGCTTCGTCTTCACCGACGAGCTTTCAATCTGATGACAAGCTTTGTTTTTATTGACGAACTTCACCTCTAATGATGAACTCTGAACCTCGTATCCAATGACGAGCTTCGAACCTCGTTTCCAATGACGAGCTTCGTCTTTGATGTCAAGTCTCATTTCCAATGATGAGATTCGAACTTCGTTTCAATGACGAGCTTCAAATCTTGTTTCCAACGACAAGCTTTGTTGTTTGAGACGAGGTTCATCATTGTAATGACCCTCGTCATGCTCGTTATGAGCTTCAACGTTCTAAGGCCAAATGATTAGCCAATGATCTATGAAGATCCATAAAAGTGGAGGAGAGATAGGCTTCTTTCCTTAGCCTCTCAATCTCCTCCTTTCTTGTCATGTTGATCATGCCTATTTATAGGCTTGAGAGTATTATGAAGTGAGTTAATGGGCTTTAACTCCCTTTAAATGAGGGATTTAATGGTCATTAACTCCCATTTGAATGGATGAGTTAGTGGTCATTAACTCTCCTTAAAGGGGTGAGTTATTGGTCATTAACCCTCATTTAATGTAGCCCTTTAAAACGGTGCCTGACGAGGTTTGTTCGCCTGACGAGGTTCGCTTGCCAAACAAGGTTGGTCCGTCTGACGAAGTTTTTCCACCTGACAAGGTTCGTTCACTTTGCTATATCTTTGGTGAGCTTAACTACAGCTTCATCTTGGGCGAACTTCATCTTCAATGACGAACTTCATCTAGGCGAACTTCGTCTTTTGATGGGTAAGGTGTTGTTTGTCCTATTGAACTAAGACAAACTTCATGAATTAAGGCTGAGGTTCGTCGTTGTGACGACCCTCGTCGTGCTTGCAGTGAGGTTTGACTCTCATTCGTTTCTTAGTGTCTACACCTGGTAACTGTTATTATAAGAAAATTCCACCAAGTGTAAGTGGTCTTCCCGAGAGCCCTTGAAATCCAGCATGCACGCACGCAACATGTCCACCAGAATTTGTATAGTCCTCTCTGATTGTCCATCTATCTCAGGGTGGTAAACCATGTTGTAACTTAGTCTAGTTCCAAGACACTGCTGCAAGATCCTCTAAAAGTGTGATAAAAATCATGTATCTCTATCAGACACAATGCTAACCGGTACCATATACAAGCGTATTATCTCCCTCATGTACAGCTCTGCTAAACTCTCCGTCATCTGTCCAACTCGAAATGGTATGAAGCGAGCCAACTTGGTTAGTCTGTCTACCACTACCTATATAGCATTATTTCTCTTCTGGATCCTCGGCAGGGTTGTGCCAAAGTCCATTGTAACATGTTCCTACTTTTACTCGGGAATAGGAAGGGGCTGCAATAATCCGACGGTCCTCTGATGCTCAGTCTTCACCTACTGACATACTAGGCATTTTAACACAAACCAGGCTATATCTCCATCTTCATTACTGGCCACTAGTAATGCTCTCTCAAGTCCTGATACATCTTTGGGCCTCTTGGATGAATAGAAAGCACTGAACTGTGTACCTCCTCCAACAATTCTCTCCTAACCTCACCCTTAGGCACACACAATCTACCACAGAATCGCAGAGATCCATCCTCACGTATCTGTAGATCAGTTCTCTCTCCAGACTCTACTTGTTTCTTAAATTTTTGTTACCGAGCGTCCTCGAATTGGGTAGCCTTGATCCGGTCTTCTAGAGTTGACTGTAAATGCAAACTCATCAACTATTTCCCTTTCACAGATAATATAATCTCCATGTTCATTCTCCAAAACTTAGCTACCAACTCCCACTGTCTGGTGAGTCTCATCGCCACAGGCTTCTTGCTTAAATAATCTGGCGCCATATTAACCCGTCCTGGGTGATATTATATATCAAGATAATAATCCACCATAAGCTCTAACCACTTGCGCTGCCTCATGTTGAGCTCCTTTTGAGTGAAGATATACTTTATACTTTTATGATCTATGTACACCTTCACTCTCTGCCCTAAAAGATAATGCCGCCATAGCTTCAATGCAAAAATAACCGCCACCAACTCCAGATCGAACGGGGTAGTACCTCTCATGCGTCTTCAGTTGTCTAGATGTATAAGCTACTACCGTCCCATGTTGCATCAGAACACAACCTAAACCCAAACCAGAAGCATCCATGTGCACTATAAATCCTTGTAGGCTGTCTAAAAAATCACAATAGAAAGCTAGTCCCCGTCGAGCCACAATTAAGAAGGTTACAATCAGTTGACTTTCTTATTACCAAAGGAAAGCTGCAATCGAAGGATGCCCCTATGGATCATGAAGAAATTACAAGCCAACGATTTCTTCAAACAGAGAGGTAGAATTCATTCCTACAGTCAAAACACAAATGGCTACGTTCCAAAAGTCAAAGCAACGCAATCATTGCATCCTCAGCTATCAACACAGCCCCATATTTGAGATGATTGGTCTTGATAGCTGCGACAACAACATGACTAATATTATATTAGCAACTATTAGAGGTTCTTATGAGCAGTGTAATGATTTTAAAAAAGTGGGAAGATCTAGAGACTACGTGAACAGTCTTGTTAAAAGCTCGTCATATCGTGACCTGCAGTTGATAGAGCATTATTGGGATGCCTCAAGTGTCACAAATGGCCTGAATAGGGCCTTCTCAACTTGTCATTGGTGTCATTCATATATAAAGACAAAACGCAGCTCAAACCGCTACAGAACGCAGCTCTATCCGCTGCAAAACGCAGCTCAAACCGCTACAGAACGTAGCTCTATCCGCTGCAAAATGCAGCTCTAGCCGCTGCAGAACGCAGCTCAAACCACAGCAGAACGCAGCTCCATCCGCTGCAGAACGCAGCTTCATATCGCTGCAAACGCAGCTTCAAATCGTTGCAGAACGCACTTCCAGATGCTGCGTTCAAACACAAAATCTATGCCAGAACGCAAGTCAAGGTTCTGACTCATTCAAACGTGATCCATACAGTTTCGAAAACCGTTTCTCACCCATGATCTGAGGAGTGGTTTACGTGGGTTGTTATACTCGATTAATGGGGCAACTAAACCCCCATTTAGGCGCGGATTATGAGGGCAGTTATACCCCTAATCTCCCTATAAATATCAACAAACTCAACAGAGTTAGGGGGTGGATTTTCCAGGATCGGATTTGTACACAATCGGAGGGCAACCATCTTCAACAGAAGAGTTCCAGATATTCGATACTTGACATATTAACCGAATTATTTTGTTTCAAACAACTCTTTTCTTATTAGAGTTTGTCACTCATTCTGAGCTACAATACCCGTGAAGAGTTCTTGAGCAGTTCAACCAGACAAGTCATTTGTTCCAGCGAATTGAGATTTTCGGATCGTCAACGGAGAGCAAGTTCGATGCAAGCATTCGAAGGAAGTACTCCATCGCCACCGTGAAGAACCCAGATTTAAACAAAAGAGAGGATTCAGATCAATTCTCTTCTCTTTTGTAATCAGGAAATCCAATTATAATTGAGAGTTGAGAGAGTTGTAAACATTCTTTTTCTAAGTAGTTAGAGAGAATAAAATCAAATACAATTCTTTCATTATTTTCTTATTTGCAAATTTTCCACAAATAAAATATGACGACTCTGCTGGGGACTAGCTTCTCTGACGAAGAAGTGGTGGCATAATCTGATGTCCATCTCGCTAGAACGACCGTTGAAACTCTTGTTGTAGAGTTTGATCAAGCCAAGTATGAGGAAGCTCTTTCCTCTGGATCGCTTAGCCCCAAGGCCAGGCATAACATCCGAAAAGCCTCCAAAGAGATCCAACCTATTGTTAAGACGCCGAAGAAAGCCTTCTCCTTTGGCCAAGATCTCAAACTCGCTCTGCAAGTTGAAGATTCCACACCCGTATCAACACGGCGTGTAATGGGTTGTAAGAGGCCTATGACGGAGGAAAATCCAATCAATGCTGACGACGTTGCGGCCAAGACTCTGAAACAAGCCAAGAAGAATGCCGCTCGAAGACGGAAAAGATCCATCCGACGAGCGCATCTTCGAGAAAACCGATCCCTGGTTCAACGTGAGGATTGCGTTTTCGAAGCCCCGCACAAAAATTGCGTTCCTACTCTAGAACGCATACTTCGCGGCAATGAGCCTAACTATGAGCCCCGAGTGATACAGCTTAAACGCGACCCTCAGCGGTGCGTTGTCCATCCAAAACACAGTACTGTTAAGGATAAAAATGCACCCCATGAGTGCGTCCAAATAAAACAGGATCCCAAGGGGTCTGTTTCATCAATTAAACGCAGGCCAAAGCCTAGTGTTTATAAATCACAACGTGACCCTTGCGTTTCGACTCCAGAACACGATGTGGTCCGCCAAGTACAAAGGAGTCAACACGGGCTTAAGATTCGTGTCCAACAAGAACCAGTCTCGCCCACTCAAAGATAGAGGGTCTAATCTGCGGCGAAGAATTACTCTCAAATCCCTGATTTGCGAGAATTACTCTCTAGGGAAAAACCAACGCAACAAGCAGCTCATTCATGTCATTGTGAGCGGCTTATTTTAATAGTCCTTTCCGAATGCCACTGTTGTACACCTGAGCCTCGCAGGTCTGTATTCGATAGACTGTCTGACATCGCAAGACCTACCAAGCGGCGACGTCATCAGAAGAAGAAGGTTTCTAAAGCTGAATATCCTCATGTCACTATTAATGTGATTGGCAGAGGGAAAGCTTCCACTCCCAATTCTGATGAATCAGAAAGAAGCCATTCCCCGACCATTCGGGAAATTTGCGACGAGTTCGAAGGAGTATATCGACACACCTGGATGCGGACAGGAGCTATCCGCTCGGTTGACTATAGAAAGTTAGCCAAAGGAATTACTTCTGATGATGAACATTCGAAATCGTCGAATCCCAATCTTCAAGCTCCGTCATAGCACGGGAAGTTTCCGCTTACATGACTGGAGACCCCGAGGATTTAGCTAAAAAAGTTAACGAATACCACGTTATGCTCCATGCACAACAAGAGACACTTCTCCAAATGAAGGATTTGTTGGCCTAGCTCCTCGCCAAAAAAGGCCAAAAACCTGAATCTTCCCAGAGTACAACCTCCAAAGGAAAGCAGAAAGTGCTTGAAAATGTGGAACATGAGACTCACAATTTGGAGTCTTCTTCCGAAAACGAGAAGGAGATGGAGAGAGAACAGAATCCTCAGTCAACTAAAGTGGATGAGCTAGAAGCCCGCCATAACGCAATAGCCAACAGAAGCGAGCTTCGCGAGGAAGGAGTGATACGGCCTTATCTCGCAGAATGGGATACAGCTCCCTATCCGCTAAAGTTTAAGGCCCCAACTCTACAACTTTTCGATGGTACAGGGTCGCCAAATCAACACATCTACTACTTCAAGTCACAGACCGGAGATGTGGTAGCCAACGACGCCATCCTAACCCGTTTGTTCATCGGTACTCTTAAAGGGGTTGCCTTTGAATGGTTTATGAAACTGCTTGCTGGATCTATTCAGAAATGGATAGATCTGGAAAGGCTTTTCTTAGCCAGATTCTTCGAAGATGACACGGAAGTCTCAATCCCTACCCTTCTCGCCACCAAGCAAAAGAAGGGAGAATCTATCAAAGCTTATGTGGAGAGAGTCCGCAGCATGGTATTGCCATGCCCATCAGGTATGACTTAATCAACTCTGGTTGAAACTTGCAGGCACAACTTGCAGACGTAGCTCCTTGCTCAGATGGGAGTAGCAGAATGTCACTCCTAGAGACAACTGGTATCGCAAGGAGAACAAGCTTAAGAGATTGTTGTTCGGGTCAAGGCTGAAGAAGTTACTCAACCTAAGCCCTAACAGCAACGCAACCAGAACAACGCGCCACGCTCCAAGGGGAAGGAGACGTTAGCTGCCGATACCGATGCACGCCATCAGGGAAACAAGGTAAAGCACTAAACCAACAAAGAGCGCCTAAACAGTACTCGTTCAAAGAAGAGCATGTGGACGCTCTGTTCCAACTACTTCGGAAGAACAATAAATTACAGCTCCCCGAAATCAGAAAACCAGATGAAGCTGGGAAGGTAGATGACCCCAACTACTGTCGCTATCATAGATTTTTGGGACATCCTACCAGAAAATATTATGTGTTCAAAGACATCTTGCAAAATTTGGTGAATGCTAACGTACTTACCCTGAAGCCGGAGCAGAAGACTGTATCCACTAACTTGATTGCGGTCCAGTTCGGTGACTTCCTCCCTGTAGCTGCTACAGATGGTATCATTCCCATCCATAAAGGGGAAATGCACTTGAAAAATACCGACTTACACAATCAGAAGGACAGGGGGCTGATACCCCTCACTATCCTAAAAGGAGAGATCATGTGGGTCCATCCCGACCTAATTAAAGATCAGCAGTGGACAAACACCTCGCCCAAGCATAAAGGAGGCAAGGCTAAGTCATCCAACATGATTAGCCCCTCTGTTAATGAGAATAATGACCATCTCAAACCTCTCACCGACTCAGAAGAAGAGAGAATCGTCCTAGCGGCATACCCAGAAGGCAACCATGGTACTCGGTCGGGAAAAGTTTACTTGAGAAACTATGACCAGAATGCTCAAGAAGTCGAAGAACAGCCCCAAGACGCTAGGGGTTCTATACCAAAAAAGCCGGTCGACAAAGGGAAGCAAAAAGAGCTCCGGTTCAACAAAAATATTCACCAGGATCTTGGAGAAACGAGCGCCCCCTTTCAATTCAATGTAATTACGCAGCTAGCCAATATACCTGCTAGGATTACCCTATATGAGCTCTTGAGGTTATCTAAAACCACCAAAGAAGCTCTGATTGAAGCTTTGAAGAACACGGAGAGCTTTGTCACTCAAATTAGTCCAATTCCTGAAGCATCTGAAGATCAGTCATGCCTGCAATGCTTACAAGCAGCAAGAAGTATACCCTATATATCATTCACTCAGGAGGATATGCAAGTGAAACATAAACATGACAGGCCCCTGTACTACACAGGATACATCGGGTCATCAGAAATCAGCCGTGTTCAGGTCGACCCAGGCTCGGCACTCAGCATCATGCCATACAGAGTTATGCAAGTTTTAGGGATTCTCATGCATCGGTTGAATGCTACTCAAACTACCATCTTCGGATTCAATGCTAACAGTACTCGGCCCCTGGGAAAGATCAAACTCAGATGTCAGATCGGAGATCTCAGGTTCAAAGTGACTTGTTACATCATAGATGCAGACACATCCTACAATCTGTTATTAGGACGACCATGGATTCATGTAAATCGCATTGTCCCGTCCACCCTACATCTGGTCATGAAGTATGTCAATGATGAAGGCGAAGTTTGAACCCTGATTGCGGAGAAATACCCCTTCAGAGGAGTGAAAAACTTCCGCACAGATTCGGTCTTCTACTCGGAATCACAAGAGAAAGAAGATATTGATAGTGGTAATGAGGCAGACGTCGAGCCAGACCCTGAAGGGAATTGTCCATGGGAGTTGAACTTCAATGTAATGGGTCCAGTCAAGAACAATAATAATGTACCGAGTGAGGGCGAGAGGTGCATTAATGAAGATTTTATTTTAGCGTACTTGTCTGATGAATCTTTTAAAGCTGAACAAACAAAGAATGAGCATAATGCATGTACCAATCCGTGGCACACATTGTGTGCAAAAACATCCCTCACATTACCAATTAAGTCATCCTTCACTTCAGATGAAGAAGTAGAAGATGCATAAAAGGGTTTCTTCGAAGTCCCGTCCAAAAAGAAAGGGCAAAAGCCAATCCGTTTCGGTAAAGTCCAACCCGAACAACTCAAACGAGGAAGTTCAGAAGAAGATGACCGAGTTCCTCAATTTCATTACCACAAACCCAATTCTATACACTTAATGAAACGAATGGGATATGACTTTAACAAAAATCAAGGTTTAAACTTCGTGAAAGGAATACGAACACCGATTCGAATGTCTTTAACCCCCGAAGGAAAACCTCCGGACT
The DNA here is from genome assembly GCA_022839385.1 of Asparagus kiusianus. Classification (NCBI taxonomy): domain Eukaryota; kingdom Viridiplantae; phylum Streptophyta; class Magnoliopsida; order Asparagales; family Asparagaceae; genus Asparagus; species Asparagus kiusianus. Next base: position 73,908 of record BQKN01058759.1, on the reverse strand, counting down.
ACTATCAAAAAACCAGAAGGGGTGTGGGTTACATCACAACTCCCTCTATCTTAGAAAATGAAATCAGTAATTATCTTCGTCAGGACCATTCATCCGAAACGTCTTCCTGGGAATCCGACGTTAGCATTGGGCCTTTCTTTAAAAGACTGACTGTGAACATGGTTTCAACTAGTCACCTAGAGGAAGATGCAAGGGGTGATGAAGAGTTAATCGAATCAACCAATGATCCTTGGATCAAACGCCTCAACATCTTGTGGGATATGCATTTCAAACAACGTGAACCGCCCACTGAAGATAAAGTGATCCAAGTCAATATGGGAGATGCACATGATCCTAAGCCCATCTTCATAGTTGAAAATTTATCATCGTCTGAGAAAGAAGATCTTATATCTCTTATCCGAGAATATATAGATGTCTTTGCTTAGAACTATGAAGACATGCCTGGTCTTGACCCAAAAGTTGCCATGCATCGTCTCAACATCGATCCGGATGCAAAACCCGTTAAACAGCAACAACGCCGGTTTCGTCCAGAGATCATGAAAGCAATTGAGTCTGAAGTTAAAAAGCTTATAGACTCGGGTTTTGTTAGGGAGGAACAACACCCGGACTGAGTGGCCAACATTGTTCCAGTTCCCAAAAAGAACGGTAAGGTCCGGATATGCATAGACTTCTGTGACCTTAACGCAGCTTGTCCAAAAGACGAATTTCCTCTTCCTATTACTGACGTCATGATCAATAACACCTGCGGATATGAAAGGATGTCTTTCATGGACGGATTCTCCACTTACAATCAGATCAAGATGCATCCAAAAGATGAAAAACATACTGGTTTTAGAACACCACTTGGGGTGTATTGCTATACAGTAATGCCATTCGGCCTGAAAAACGCAGGTGCAACTTATCAACGTGCAATGAACGCCATCTTTCACGAACACCTACGTAAGAAGATCGAGTGCTACGTTGACGATATAGCAGTAAAGAGCCAACATAAAGGTGATCATCTTACAGACTTGAAAACAATGTTCGACATCATGCGAGCACATCAAATGAAGATGAACCCAACAAAATCTTTCCTTGGGGTATCAAGCGGGAAATTCTTAGGATTTATCGTCACATCCAAAGGAATCTCTCTTGACCCAGAAAAAGTACGTGCTATTCAAGATATGCTACCTCTGAAAAATCTCAAAGAGCTCAGAGGTTTGCAAGGCAGGATTCCCTACATTCAAAGATTCATATCAAATCTTTCAGGGCGTTGCCAGCCTTTCTCTAAGCTCATGAAGAAAGGAGTATTTTTTGTTTGGGATGGGGAATGTCAAAAAGCATTCGAGGAGATTAAGAGATATCTCACTCAACCGCCAGTTCTCATGGCCCCAATATCAGGAAAGCCATTCCTGTTGTATGTGAGAGACATGGAACATTCTCTTAGAGCTTTGTTGGCCCAGAACAATGATCAAGAGCAAGAAAAAGCCATCTACTACTTAAGCAGGACCATGATGGGAGCCGAACACCGGTATAACCCGGTCGAAAAGGAATGTCTCGCTTTAGTATTCGCGGTCCAAAAGATGCGACATTATTTGGTAGGGCAAACAATTCATGTCATCTCCAAGGTGAATCCCTTAAGAGTTCTAATGACAAAACCGTCATCTCTGAATTGCCGGTTGGCAAAATGGGCTATCCTTTTATCACAATACGACATGCAATTCATGCCCCAAAAAGCAGTCAAAGGTCAAGCGTTGGCAGACTTCTTTGCCGATCACCCGTGTTCGTGGGAAAAATCGTAGCTTTCTTCATCGATTCCATTGCTATCTCAAATAACTGTTTATTGGTTACAAAGATCCGGTCTTTTTATAAGATCTGGTTACAACGAAAATCAAATAAAAGAAAAGAAAAATTACAACTTTTTCTCCTTGTTTGTCGAACAAATCACGAGCTCCTGTTTTGCGGTCGCTCGCTTGCGTGGGTTCTTTGCCTGCGCCGGGGTTTATCCGTGGACCACCGCGCGATCTAAATCCGGTTGGATCTACACAGTATGATGGGTATTATTTCGCTAAGGAAATAATAGCTGGGGGAGATTAGTTCACCAAGGAAATAATCACCCGATTCTCGGGATCAAAGACCAACCTTTGATCCGGAGGATGACTGCGTAGATCTGAGATCCGGTCCCTCTCGAACTCTTGCCTTATTTGGCGTTGACGATCACCGAGCACCGGATCTGGAAGAGCAAGTCCTCAAAGTCCTAAAGCTTCAATCTTTTTTAAGTCTCGAGCCTTGAATCCAGCAGAGCTTCGCCTTCCAAAATTTCCAACCCTTGAAAATGAGCCTTTACTCTCCTATTTATAGGCCTCCTTCACTGTGCCCGGGCATAGGTGGCCGAACCACCTAGCCACCTGTTGGTGGCTCGGCCACCGAGCCACCAACAGGTGGCTCGGCCGAGCCACCTTGGTGGCTCAGTGAGCCGCCCTCCAGGTATTTGTTGTTTTGCCGTTTTGTGTTTGTTTTCCGGTTTTGTGGTTGATTTATCCGGACTTGATTCATTGACCTGATTTGGCAGTAAATCTGGATCCTAATTTGGCAGTAAATCCATTTTTAAGTTCGAGTCCGAAACTAATCTCGATTCGATCTCGATTCGTCCGAGTCCGCTCTTGGTTGGATGACTCGTTGATTCTTCAATCTGTTAGCTTGATTCCGCACACGAGTGGATTTATTCTGTTGTTTGCGTGCGGTTCGTTAGCCTCGTAGCCTCGTTAATCCGCTTTGTCGTGTATCACTTGGCTTCGGTGTTGTGGACTAACGATCGTGTTTGCATACGTCGCCCGATGGTTGGTTTGTCGTATTAGCGTCGTCGAGCTGTGTTAAGGGACCTATAGGCAGTTTTATACGCCTACAGCGGTCCCAGAGCTTAGGTCTAGGTTGGTGAGCTCTGCAAGTACCATCATAGGCCTCTCGTAAGGCTTTATGTGCTTCTGTCATAGAGAGACATCGAAGAAACATACCGTCATATGATCTATAATACAATGCCTTTGTGGTTGCATCGTAGTAGAATCTCGGTGCGTGTCTGTGAACAAAATTCCTTGACATCTTCAGGTAGTGTACAAGACGTAGTCAATGATCAGAAAGCACCAATCTCTCAATTCGGATTGGCTTGAAATTCGGTAAGTTGCATTCACCTATAGAGCATACTCCGGTTGGTAGAGTTATCGGCTTGCGACGGTGACTTGTTGGCTTGTCCCCAGTAGTTGGGCTAGGTTAGCTGCCAATGATGTCAATGCATTTGTGTGTGTGTTCTTGGAATAGAGCACGTGCTCGATGTGGAAGCTATCGAATGATTCAGCTAGCTTGATGGTCACTTGGTGACATAGGATTAAGTCATCATTTCTGACTTTATATTATCCTGTCATTTGTCTGACGATGAGCTAAGAGACACCGTAGGCTTTGGGGTGCTTCACCCCTAACTCCTTGGCGAAGTTGAGTTTGATGAACGGTGTATTGTACTCAGCCACATTATTAGTACATGGCTCAGTTAGTGAGAAAGCTCGGGGTAATATATGGTTTTGCGGAGAAACCAAGACCACCCCCACACCTGCAATGATAGACCTACTTGTGCCTATGGGAGATGCACTATCGAAGTATAGTCACCAAGCTTCTTCCTGCGAGGTTGCATTGACCTTGTGGGTTTCATCCGGCATGTCTTCAAATAGGTCAGTCTTCGACTCGAGCGGGTGATTAGTCATGAGATCACAGATCGCTTGTACTTTGATAGACTTCTGCGGCATAAAGTGGATGTCATATTAAGACAGCAAGAGTGCCTATCGTTCCAGGCACTAGTTCAAGGACCCAGGCTGTGTCATGAAGACTCGGATGAGATTCATCTGGGAGATGACATGTATGGTTTGGCCGACCAAGTAGTGTTGCATTTTCTAAATTGCGAACACTAGGTCAAACATTCATTTTTGACCATGGGGTATTGACACTCGGCTCCCTGCTGGGTCCTACTCAGGTAGTAGATGCCTTGCTCATGGCCGATATCGTCATTCTATGCTAAGAGGATGCCGAGAGAATGCTCCATTACTCTTATATAGATTAGGAAGGGTTTCCCTAAGACGGGGGCTGCCAAGTCAGGTGGATTTAAGAGATAGTTCTTGATCTCATCGAAAGCTTACTGGCAAGGCTTGTCCCATACGAAGGAAACACCTTTCTTCATCAGCTTGGAGAAGGGTTTGTATTTACCCAACAGATTTGCAATGAATCTTCGGATGTAAGCTAGACGTCCTTATAGTCCTCTCAATTCCTTGAGATTCCTGGGCGGTTGGAGGTCTTGGATAGCTTGCACATTGTCTGGGTCGATGTGGATCCCCTTCATCGTGACGGCAAATTCAAGGAACTTGCCACTCGTCATGCCTAAGAATAACTTTGTGGGGTTCATCTTCAGTTGATGGGACCGTATGAGGTCGAACATGACTCTCAGGTCTTGAATGTGATCATCTTTGTCGCGACTCTTCATGACCAAGTCATCCACATAGCATTCGACTGTCTTTCGTAGATGATCTCGGAAGATCGTGCTCATAGAGCGTTGATAGATTACGCCGGTGTTCTTAAGTCCGAAGGGCATGACTATGTAATAGTATACCCCCACTGAAGTCCTGAACGAGTGTGCTACTTGTTCTCAGGGTGCATCTTGATCTGATTATACCTTAAGAATCCATCCATAAAGGATATCCTCTCGAAACCAAAGGTGTTGTCGATGACGACATCCGTGATGGGCAAAGGAAATTCGTCTTAAGGACATGCAGCGTTGAGGTCTCTAAAGTCGATACAGATACAGATCTTACCATTCTTCTTTAGGACTGGAATAATGTTAGCCACCCAATCGAGGTGTTGCTCCTCTCTGATGAAGCATGATTCGATCAGCTTCTTTACTTCGGCTTCAATCGCCTCTAAGATTTATGGACGAAACCGTCTCTGCTGTTGTTTGACGGATTTGGAGTTTGAGCTGATGTTGAGGCAATGCATGGAAATTTAAGAGGCCTACAAATTAAACGATCAAACCTTTAAACAGTTAGGGTCGTCTCAAATTCCCATCTTGGTCAAACATTTAAACAGTTAGGACCACAACCAAAACCCCCTCTCAATTCTTTCCATAACGAGAGGTAGGGAAATTAAATGATCAAACCTTTAAACAGTTAGGGTCGTCTCAAATTCCCATCTTGGTCAAACCTTTAAACAGTTAGAACCACAACAAAAACCCCTTCTCGATTCCTTCCATGAACGAGAGGTCCATAAATTGAACGATCAAACTTTTAAACAGTTAGGGTCATCTCAAATTCCCATCTTGGTCAAACCTTTAAACAGTTAAGACCACAACCAAAATCCTCTCTCGATTCCTTCCTTAAACGAGGAGTCCACAAATTAAACGATCAAACCTTTAAATAGTTAGGGTCATCTCAAATTCCTATCTTAGTCAAACCTTTAAACAGTTAGGACCACAACTGGTGCGGCATAAACATGTACCAATAAATATTACAAGTGCATAACTGTGTCAAGTTATAGTATAAAAATATCGATCCCATGAGGAAGGTGTTTTGTAGGAGAAATATAAAATCGGTTCTTATGTTGTGTATGTGACAAATAGAAGTGATGGGTGAATGTGATTGTGGAGAGATGGAGAGAATGAAAATGATTGTGTAAATGAATATATTTGAGAGTGGAAGTGATAATATAAATGTGATCAACATGACAAGAAGGAAAAATCAAGAGCAAATAAAAATCAAGATGTAAAGATAGTGGATTCAATTAAAGATATGGGTAATCTAGAATTGAATCCACTTCTTAGAAAAAGGTGATTCCCTAGAGGGTTCTAGCCTAAAGGCGAATTAAAGAAAATAAAAATGAACAAAAAGAAAAACTAAATCCAAGAGGGTTCTAGCCTCAAGGTGAATAGTGCAAGAAATTAAAATCTAACTACAAAATAAATTGTAAAAATCTAAACTACAAAATAAATTACAAGAATTAAATGCAAAAAAATAAATCTACTCTATAAGTATGAAATAAATTTAATATATAAGCATGAAATAAATCTAAGGCAAGAGGGTTCTAGCCTCTTGGCTATTTAAACAAGAAAATAAAATCTAATTACAAGCATGAAAATAAATCTAAACTAATAAGCAATAAAAGAGAAATAAGAAAAACAAACCTTTAAATTAATCTCCATATTCATCTTCATCTTCATCATCCAACAAAGAGAAGAAGAGAAAAATTTAAAGTGGTGAAAAAATTGTTTTATTAATTGTAACAAAAAGTTACAAATTTGGAAGGCCTTCTCAATTAAGAGTAGTCCTCCTCTTCAAAAGGAGTTACAAAAATTTTCACACTTCTAACCCCTTACTCTCAACCCCTATTTATAGTAAACATCAGTGAATGAGAGCCATTGGATCAAACTTGAGCCCCAAGAATGCAATTTCGGCCGTTGATGGAATCTGGATGACTTCGCATCGATACAGGCATCGATGCTGGCATCGATGCTCCAATAAAAATTCTGACTTCACGGTTGGCTTCGTCTCGTCGAGATAGGTGATTTTTATATATTATACGTTAAATTTTGCCTTCCGGATTGGGAGATATCATCGTTTCTTTACGGCCAACTATCTTGAATATATTTTTTATACATATATATTTTTTATTTTCTCCGGCTTCTACAGGCTACTCGGCTTGATTCTGGGCTTGGGCTTTTTGACTCTTGCTTGTGTTCTTCATTTAATTCATGGGTTTTTGTTGAGATAAGAGATCTTGGGCTTTATTCTTTACTAACCTGTAATTAAAGATAAAAATAATTATTAATGACATATTTATTCATATAAAATAGATAATGAGGGTATAAAATTATAATAAAATGTGATTATCAAATACCCCCACACCTAAACTTTTGCTAGTCCTCTAGCAAAGAAAGAAAAATGAAAGAAAACCTAACTCACTTTCGTAGGAATCACGGTTGTATTTAGCGCATACAACAAGCCTTTAAACCCCTAGGTTATCCTAGTGGACGAGTTGTAGTCTCGTGAGGGTTTGCAGTGAATATACCCACAAAATTCGGTCTACTTGCCAAATTAAAGAAGTCAGTAAATAACTAAATTCACTTGATAACTTTAGACAATCTAATTGAAGCTAGTTATCACTCAAGAAAACGTTTTTATAAATAATTTGAAGGTAAATTTCCTAGAAAATCTTCTCATTATAGCAATACTAAACCAACCCAAACTTAGAAATTTAATTTAAAAGTTTTGAAAAGAACATGCTAACTCTTTGTTTAAAATAATATTCAAGTTGCTTGATCTAAAATATTTTCCAAGATCATATATACAAATATAACTAAAACATTTATTAGTATTTTTATTTTATTTTATATATATATATATATATATATATATATATATATATATATATATATTTATATATAAATAGATATTTAACTCTTTTTCCTTGGTGATTTTTTCTACTTTAACGGGCTTTCTAAGCGACCATTTAATGAGTTTTGGGCCAATGAATCCCAACCCAATTGTGCTTAGGTCATTAAGTATGGAAATACTCATTTGGCTTAATTACTCGGTCAACTTAGGCTTTATAAGATAGAATCACCTTGAATTTAAGAGTTTTTTTTCTTTTGGTGCCCATTTTTCGCACTCTTCTTTTGTAATTTTTTTATATGTATATGTATATATTCTAAAAAATATATAAGTCAAGACACTTTGAAAAATTATTTTTAACTCTAAGATAAGCATGCATAAATTCTATTATTTTAAATAAAAATCTAAGTTAAGGCTTAAGTGAAGTATACTACTTTGAAAATTATTTCTTAAGAAATTTATTTAGAGTTATCATAAAAGGTAAACTTGAGTAAATAACAAACTAGGGATTAGAAAATTTAAAATTTATCAAATAAATCAATTATTACATAACTCTATCAATTTGGCAAGTGACGATATTTTTATAACTTTTTTTAAAGAAAAGGAAAAAATGACAAAAATGCAACTAAAAATGTAAAACAAAGAGAAAAAAAATTAACTAATTCCCACCCCCACACCTAAATTTTACAATGTCCTCAATGTAAACATCATAATGCACAAAGTAAAGCAGATAAGAAGTGAAATACTTACATTTGGTCAGCTGATAAAAATCTACAATTACCTTTGGTCTGAGGAGAATGGAATCAAAAATTTATTCTTCTTTCTCTTTTTTTTCTTTTTTTTCTTTTTTTTTCTTTTTTTCAACTGAATAAGAAACTCTCGAATGAGAGAAGAATAAATTCTTTTTATTATTCTGAAATAAACAAAACAAATAATGTAGAATGAAGTGTACAACATGAAGAGCTCGTATTCTACATTGAATCCTACCTTATTGTTGAAAATTCTTCCCTAGATTTTAAATAAATTCAGAATGATATAATCAATAATGTGAAATTCCAAGCATTTCGGGGTGTTCAATAACTCTTGCAATAAAGTAAGGTAAGTATTATTGGTGTCATGCATTTTGTATTTCTTAATGAACTTAAACTCTTGTACTGTGAAGTTTTGTTTTCTAACAACTAAATCTTTTGTAGAGTTCTGAAAATTTGGTTGTTGATTATTCTGCAAGAATCTAAGTTCATCAAGAAAGAGTTCTTCACAATTTAATTCAAAGCAGCAAATGTTTAACACAGTTTCATTATTCTCAAGGACCTGATCTGCTTCTTCTAAAAACTCTAACTCTTCATCAAAAATTTCCTCAAAACTCAAATTTGACTCTTCTTCTTCTTCTTCTGATCTTTCCTGAATGTAATTTATTTCTAGAGGCTTATTATTTGGCTGGTCTCCTGAATTAAAAATGTTGAGATCAGCAGTCAAATTCCCAAAGAAAAGCTTTATTTGACCAGTTCTATAGTTGATGAGAGCATTAGAAGTGACTAAGAACGGTCGTCCTAAGATGACAGGTGTCTGTCCTTTGGGATTGGAAACAGGCTATGTTTCCAAGACTACAAAATCTACTGGAAAAATAAAATCTCCAACCTTAATCAGAACATCCTCTAACTCACCCATAGGGACCTTAACAGATCTATCAGCCAACTATAAGGTGCATCTGGTTAGGTTTAGTACACCTAGACCCAATTGCTGGTAAACTGAATATGGAAGCAAATTAACACTGGCCTCTAAGTCTAAAAGCGCGTTATCAATGTGAGTATTACCAATGATACATGAAATGATAGGGGAACCTGGATCTTTACGTTTCAAAGGTATAGGATTTGATAGCAATGCGCTGATATTGGCGGCTAAAAAGACTTTCTTTGGAACATTTATTCTCCTCTTCTTAGTGCATAATTCTTTTAAAAATTTAGCATAAGATGGAATCTGTTCAATTACACCTAAGAGAGGAATATTGACCTTAACCTGCTTGAATGTTTCTAGGATCTTCTCCTCTTGAGGGGAGTGTTTCCTAAGCCTGAGTCTATCTGAAAAAGGAGCAACTGGTCTAAACTTATCAAAAGCAGGCTCAGGTTTCGGTTCAGGTTCTTAATCATCTAAGGGGGTTGATTATTGAATAGATTCATCAAAAGGAGAAGGAGAAGGAATTTGTACTGGATCAAAAGTTTGACTTGGAGGAGTTCTCACTTGATTATCGACCTGTCTACCTGACCGAAGTGAATAGATTGCATTCACTTGAGCTTCATAGGATGAATCGCATCCTGTGTCCTTAGGGTTGACCACGGGTTGACTCGGAAATTTTCCTTTCTCTCTTTCACTCACGGCACTAGCTAGTTGACCAAGCTGGGATTCTAATCTAGCTATAGCTTGAGTGTTGGACTTGAGCATTTTTTTGGTTGATTGCATAAAGGAATTCAGAGTTCTAGATGTTTAAGTCAACATATTCATGGTTTGAGTGGAGGCCTTAATTATGGTTTCCAAACCCCTTTCCAAGACATTAAGACGTTTATCCTGATCTGGATTGTGAGGAGTTTGAATTACAGCTTAATGAAGAGGAGACTGATTTTGATACATCGGATTTGGTTGTTGAAATTGTGGATAAGAATTGAAAGGAACTGTGTTTCCCCTAGGAAATTATTGGGTCGAAGCGGGAGTGAAGTTTTGAGTTCCGGGAGAATTTCCTTGATTCCATGCAAAGTTGGGATGATTTCTCCAACCTGGATTATAGGTTGGAGAAAATGGATCATTTCTAGAATGCTGGAATGCAGCGTTCATCTGTTCTAATACATGGCTATTTCCTAGGAGAGGGCATTCCTCTGAAACGTGGGTAGGAGACTGACAATTATGATATCCTGAGGCAGAAACATGATTGATTTGAGCTGGAGCTCATTCCTTAATTTCTAAGGCTTCTAACCTCCACAGAATTGTCGCCATCTTCGTTTCATAAGCAATGTTTGACTCCAAGGAAAGACCACTAGACTTAGAATGGGGAACTGATGAAACCCTGTCATCACAGTGTTCCCATTGTATTATTTTTTTGAATAGACTTTCTAGAAATTCCTAAGCTTCATCAGCATTTTTCCTCATGAAATCCCCGTGGCACATTGATTATAAGGTAGTTTTTGCAGAATAATCTAATCCCTCATAAATTATTTGGCACAATCGCCATTTTTCTAAACCGTGATGAGGATATTGGATGAGAAGATATTTAAATCGGTCAAAATACTTTTAAAAAGGTTCTCCCGGGATAATTTTAAAATTCATGATGTTGTTTCTTAGCTTCACCGTTTTACGGATAGGAAAAAACTTCTTAAGAAAAACGGTGATAAATTCCTCCCAAGTAGTGATGGAATTTACGGGTAAGCTATACATCCTTTTTTTTTGCTTTGTCTTTGAGAGCAAATGGAATAAATCTAAGTTTGATCGCATCTTCTGTTAATTCTCTCATTTTAATCATAATACATACTTCCTTAAATTCCGAGATAAAAATATATGCATCTTTTGTTTTATTTTCAAGGAATTTGGGAAGCATGTTTATGTAATGCGGTCTAAGCTTAAAATTTATTCCATTTGTTTTGGGAAGCTTAATGCAAGAGGGGATTGCATTTCTAATGGGATAACACATATCTTGAAGAACGGGTGGATTATGATGCTTCATTTCTATTATTGGTTCAAAGCGAATTAATCGATGTGTATTATCCCTAATCCACGGTTGCATACACCAAAACTATTTCTTTTTATAATTTTTTTTTATGAAAGTTAGTTTTTTTTAAGGAAGAGAGAATGGAAAAAGAGAAAAAAACTAACTAAAACAAAACAAAATCAATCAATTTTCAATCACTCTAACTCTAGGGTTAAGCCTAACTCAACTAGACTAGCTTCTAACCAAAAACTCCTAAAGTGAAAAGATTAAAGTTTTACCCGGGCAGTTAGCCAGGTAAGGATAGTACTAGAGGGTGATCAGAGATCAATTAAGTACCTCGTTTCTTGCAGAGCATTTTACGCAACCCCTAAACCTTGCCTTAGACACCAACTAATCCAAGAAAACTTAAACCGGTTCACTTAAGGATTCTTTGTTCCTAATTGAGCTCGAATCCTTAGGGCTAACGTCTAATGAGTTTTATTAGGCTTGGGTGGTGTAGTGAGGAATTAGTGATTTTTGGGCTATGGAAAGGGTGATGAAATCCCTCACCTTATCTTGATCATGGGGTTTTGCCCTTAAAAATATTTTTAAGTGTGTGCCAAATCAAGATGCTCAAATCACTTGGTGAATTCCTACTAATAATATGAAATGCAACCCTATGAATTAAAAGAAACTAAAAAGGATGAAATTTTTTTTTAATTAGGGTTAACAATCAAACAAATGAGAAGGGGGGAACTATTTGAATTTATTATCTTATTAGTAAATGTCAAAGTGGAGGGTGAATTTTATTATGGTCAACAAAAATAAAATCTTTTTTTAAGTCCTAATTATCTCTAATTGTGAAGAAGTAGCTAAAGGGTGGAATTAAAAATTCTAGAAAGAAAAGTTACCTATAAGCAAATCTTCAAATCCTAGTTCTCCAATCCGCGATCTTCAAGCTCCAAGCGTTTTCTTCACAATAAACACACAAGTTAAAGAACCAAAATAATTAAAACCTACTTAAGTACCTTCCCCGGCAACGGCGCCAAAAACTTGATGTAGCATAAACAAGTACCAAAAAATATTACAAGTGCACAACCGTGTCAAGTTATAGTATAAAGATATCGATCCCACGATGAAGATGTTTTGTAGGAGAAAATATAAAATCGGTTCTTATGTTGTGTATGTGACAAATAGGAGTGATGAGTGAATGTGATTGTGGAGAGATGGAGAGAATGAAAATGATTGTGTAAATGAATATATTTGAGAGTGGAAGTGATAATATAAATGTGATCAACAAGGCAAGAAGGAAAAATCAAGAGCAAATAAAAATCAAGAATGTAAAGATAGCGGATTCAATTAAAGATATGGGTAATCTAGAATTGAATCCACTTCTTAGAAAAAGGTGATTCGCTAGAGGGTTCTAGCCTAAAGGCTAATCAAAGAAAATAAAAATAAACAAAAAGAAAAACTAAACCCAAGAGGGTTCTAGCCTTAAGGTGAATAGTGCAAGAAATTAAAATCTAACTAAAAAATAAATTATAAAAATCTAAACTATAAAATAAATTGCAAGAATTAAATGCAAGAAAATAAATCTAAACTACAAAATAAATTACAAGAATTAAATACAAGAAAATAAATCTACTCTATAAGCATGAAATAAATCTAATCTATAAGCATGAAATAAATCTAAGGCAAGAGGGTTCTAGCCTCTTGGCTATTTAAACAAGAAAATAAAATCTAATTACAAGCATGAAAATAAATCTAAACTAATAAGCAATAAAAGAGAAATAAGAAAAACAAACATTCAAATTAATCTTCATCTTCATCTTCATCTTCATCTTCATCATCTAACAAAGAGAAGAAGAAAAAAATTTAAAGTGGTGAAAAAATTATTTTATTAATTGTAACAAAAAGTTACAAATTTGGAAGGCTTTCTCAATTAAGAGTAGCCCTCCTCTCCAAAAGGAGTTACAAAAATTTTCACACTTATAACCCCTCACTCTCAACCCTTATTTATAGTAAACATCAGTGAATGAGAGCCCTTGGATCAAACTTGAGCCCCAAGAATGCAATTTCGGCCGTTGATGAAATCTGGATGACTTCGCATCGATACAGGAATCGTTGCCGGCATCGATGCTGGCATCGATGCCGGCATCGATGCTGGCATCAATGCTCCAATAAAAATTCTGACTTCACGGTTGGCTTCCTCATCGAGATAGGTGATTTTCATATATTATATATTAAATTCCGCCTTCCGGATTGGGAGATATCGTCGTTTCTTTACGACCAACTATCTTGAATACATTTTTTCATATTTAATTTTTTTTGTTTTTCTCTGGCTTCTACAGGCTACTCGGCTTGATTCTGGGCTTGGGCTTTTTGACTCTTGCTTGTGTTCTTCATTTAATTCATGGGTTTTTGTTGAGATAAGAGATCTTAGGCTTTATTCTTCACTAACCTGTAATTAAAGATAAAAACAATTATTAATGACATATTTATTCATATAAAATAGATAATAAGGGTATAAAATTATAATAAAATGTGATTATCAACAACCAAAATCCCCTCTCAATTCCTTCCATGAACGAGAGGTCCACAAATTGAACGATCAAACCTTTAAACAGTTAGGGTTGTCTCAAATTCCTATCTTGTTCAAACCTTTAAACAGTTAGGACCACTGTTCGCGGTGAAAATCGTGTCTTTCTTCATTATTGATTCTATTGTCATCTTAGATAACAGTTTTTTGAGTCACAAAGATCCGGTCTTTTTATAAGATCCGGTTACAATAAAATCAAAGAAAATAAAAAAGATTACAACTTTCTCCTTTTGCCGAACAAATCACGAGCTCCTGTTTTTCAGTCGCTCGCTTGCGTGGGTTGTTTTCCTGCGCCGGGGTTTATCCGTTGACCACCGCGCGATCTAGATCCGGTCGGATCTACGCAGTATGACGGGTATTATTTCATGAAGGAAATAATAGCCGGGGGGGATTATTTCACCAATGAAATAGTCACCCAAATCTCGGGATCAAAGACCAAGCTTTGATCCGGAGTACGCCTGCGTAGATCTGAGATCCGATCCTCTCGAACACCTGCCTTTTTTGGCATTGACGATCGTCAAGCACCAGATCTGAAAGAGCGAGTCCTCGAAGTCCCAAAGCTTGGATCTTTTTTAGATCTGAGTCTTGAATCCAGCAGAACTTCGCCTCTCCAAAAATTCCAACCTTTGAAAATGAACCAAGGGGGGCCTATTTATAGGCAACCCTTACTGTACCTTGGGCACAAGGTGGCCGGCCACCAAGTAGCTCGGCCACCGAGCCACCCTTAGGTGACTCGGTTTTGGCCGGGTCTCTCTTGGTGTTGTTTCCTCCACCGTTGCATCCGTTTTCCGATTTTGTGGTTGGTTTATCCGGACTTGATTCGTTGACCTGATTTGGCAGTAAATCCGGATCCTGATTTGGCAGTAAATCCACTTTTGAGTTCGAGTCTGAAACTGATCTTGATTCGATCGTGATTCGTCCGAGTCCGCTCTTGGTTGGATGACTCGTTGATTCCTCAACCCGTTAGCTTGATTCCGCACGCGAGTGGATTCATTCCGTTGTTTGTGTGCAGTTCGTTAGCTTCGTAGCCTCGTTAATCCGCTTCGTCGCGTATCGCTTGGCTTCGGTGTTGTGGACTAACGATCGTGTTCTCGTAGGTCGCCCGATAGTTGGTTTGTCGAATCGACGTCGTCGAGCTGTGTTAAGGGACCTATAGGCAGTTTTATACACCTACAGATACCCCCTCCAAAGTATTTCAGCCTCGTTCTTTGATAGAAGAGTCTGGGATACTTTGGATATGATTGTCCTGTCCTCCATTGTGGATGACGGGATATTTGGAATGGCTTCTATTCTTGATTCCTTCAGTCCTCCAGGCTATTCGGTGCTTTGTTGAATATCTGTAAGGGTTCCGGTGCTGCATTTATTGTCTGACCGTTTGTTGGAATTTTGAATTTGAAGTCGATTCTCGATTTCCTGACTTTTTTGCTCGAGTTGGTTGCTTCAACATAGAACTGATCATCGATTGATATTTGCGACGCGTTGTCCGGCGTCTGAGCTTCATTGCGACGCGTTGTCCGGCGTCCGACACAGTTTATACTCGTACGTTTTCTGGAGTATACACAGTTTAAGCTCTTAAGGAATTGGAGCGTGGCAGATACTTGAGTCATGAGACCAATTTGTAAAATTGATGCGTCAATGACTCGTATTTATAGAATTTTTAGCAAATTCTCAGCCATCAACGGGTTTGATAAGCCTTTACCGACTACCGTTTGAGTCGGGCTAGCATGCGGATTGTTTAAGTCCGTTCCACATGTGACGTTAAGCTAAAAGAGTTAACTCTTTTAGTGCTACGATATTGAATACGTAGACTTCGTCTTTCTCCTGTGAAAAGACTAAACGGCAACGTGTATAAGACGTTGACTTAGGATTTTTGGCAAATCCTCAGCCTTCAACAGATTTGACGTGCTCTTACCGACTACCGTTTGAGTCGGGCTTACATGCGGATTGTCTTAGTCCGTTCCGCATGTGACGTTGTGCTAAAGGAATGAACTCCCTTAGACTTTGTGCTATGATGTTGAATACATAGGCTTTACCATTTGTTACGGGAATAGGCTACCCGGCGACGCATGTTAGGCGTTGACTTTAGGATTTTTGGCTAACCCCCAGCCTTCAACGGATTTGATCAGCCTTTACCGACTACCGTTTGAGTCGGGCTAGCATGCGGATTGTCTAAATCCGTTCCGCATGTAACGTTGTGCTAACGGAATGAACTCCCTTAGACTTTATGCTACGACTTCGAATACGTAGACTTCGCCGTTATTATAGGAATAGGCTACCCAGCAACGTGTATTAGACGTTGACTTATCCCTACTTAGGCTTCGGGATAAAGGTCCCCAAAATCAGGTTCTGGTATCTTTTTCCACGGTTAAAGACTAAACCGACGACGCGTGTTAGGCGTCGGCATATCATTTCTTATGATTCAGGATGAAATTCCCCACGCGTGTAAGGCATGGATTTTGACGTTATTAATAACAACCTGCCACAATGTTGAATATGTGAGCGAGTGTTCTTTTTAACGGTTAAGAACTAACCGGCGGCGCGTGTTAGGCGCAGACTTATCCTTACTTAGGTTTCAGGATAAAATACCCCAGAATCGAATTCTGGTGTCTTCTTCTACGGAGAAAGACTAAACCGGCAGCGCGTGTTAGGCGCCGCAGACTTATCCCTGCTTAGGATTCGGGATAAACTTCCTAGGACGAATCCTAAATTGATAAATTCTTAGAAAAAGGGTTGATGTGGGAAGGAAGAATTTTATATTCTATTCCCCGAACAAGGAAGGAAGAATTTTATATTCTATTCCCAGTTAGAAAGGAGACTCGAGGTGGGATCTCCACCCCTAGAATCCGGAAAGGTGAAACTAAGAGTGGGATTTCCACTCCGAGAATCAAAAAGATTCGGATAACCCTAACTGTCGGAAGGTTTGATTACCGAACTAAAGATGAATTTCTCGTTTATCGAGAATGAATTGTGATTTTGGTCCTAACTGTAGGAAGGTTTGACCAAGCGGGAACTTGAGATGACCCTAACTGTAGGAAGGTTTGATCACTCAATTTGAAAGTGGACCTCTCGTTCATTGGAGGAATCGAGAGGGGATTTTGGTTGTGGTCCTAACTGTAGGAAGGTTTGACCAAGTGGGAGGTTTAAAACGATCCTAACTGTAAGAAGGTTTGATCACTCGATTTGTGGGCCTCTCGTTCATTGGAGAAATCGAGAGGGGATTTTGGTTTTGGTCGTAAGATTTGACCAGGTAAACGGTGGGTTTAGTGCTTGTCACTTTATTTGTAATGATCGGGTTATCCCTAAGAAAATTACATGCAACATTCTTTCGGGAACTTCCCGTCACATGAATTATCCACTCCCAGCTTTTCTTGCGAAACTGGGTTTATCATTGTATCGGCTACATGATCGGGTTATCCTTAAGAATACCACGCATGGCATTCTCCAGGAACTTCCCGTGGAAGAAAGGAAATAGTTTAGACTCATATACCTATTAGAGTATCAGGGAGCAGTTTAACCTCTTATACCGGTCGGAGGATTGAGAAGCAGTTTATACTCATATACTCTTCGGAGTGTTAAGAAGCAGTTTATACTCTTATACTTATCGGAGTGTTGCCGTTCTCAACTGGCTTACTCTAGCGTTATGACGCCGGCTTCAACCAAGGTCTGGATGCTATTCTTTAAAGTAAAGCAGGCCTTGGTGGGATGAAGGATCCTCCTGTGGTACGCGCAGTACTTCGGATCCACAGTATCGTCAGCTTCCTCTTGATTCGTGATCGGTGGCAGCTTGATCTTTTTATTTTCAAGGAGGGATTTGAAGATGGTTGGAACATCTTCGTCCTTGAAGGAGTATTCTTTTTAGGGCCTCTGATCCGAAGTCTTTTGCTGTCTCCGGGACTGCTGTTGCGACGTTTGATTAGCATCAACAGCCGCTGCAGGTGTCTTGCCCTTACCACGGGAGGCAAAGTTAGAATTCGGAGGCTTAGTTGTTGATTGACCCCTCTCAGCTTTCTTCCTTCGGAGGAAGCGTTCGGCTTGTTCACCATGGACCTTCAGATCCTTCCACATTTTGGAGGGTGCTGTCCCCATTGCTTCCAACACGTCCAACGAAAGATTGTTGTGGCAGGTCTGGAGAATGAACTCTTCAGTGATCAGGTCCCGGCATTTCAACGCCTTGTTCCGGAACCTTTTGACGAAGGTGTCGACTAATTCCCCGTCTTTCTGCTTCTCATCGAGCAACGATCCGATAGATATCTCGGTGTCGTCGTCGAAGAAATTAGTGAGGAACTTAGTCTCCATATCATTCCAGCTGTTCACGCTACCTGGCTTGAGGCGGCGATACCAATCGAAGGCGGCTCCGCGAAGAGTGCTAACGAATGACCGCACCATCAGAGGCTCATTACCGGAGATTACCCCCAGGTGTGATTTGAAATAAATCACATGCTGAGTGGGTGAACCCTTCCCATCAAACGGCGTGAAGTTGATTATGTTGAACTTCGCCGGATATGGGATTGATTCCCATTCTCTTGGGTATGGACAAGGAATGCCCGTTTTCTTCACCTCTTGAGCAGAAATCAGCGTATTGATCTTGCTTTCGAGGTTTTTGATCTTCAGACTTTCACCCGAGTTTTCGTCAGTACGATTCTGAGGTGGAAGCGTGGTGTTGTGACTAGCATCCTCATTGCCACCCCCTGCATTAACGGGAGGGTTATTGGCATTGCGAGCTTCATCCGCATCCGCATGCTCAACTTCCTGAACAACCTGATTACGGCGGCTTGGTTCGCCTTGCTGGTTCGTCAGTGCCTGGATTTGTTGTTCATGCATTTCTCTCATGCTCTGCATGGCCATTTGCATTTCGAACCTGAAGCTCTCCTGTTGTTTGGCCATGGTTTCTTCGAGCATCTTGGCCACTTGTTCCGTGCTTATCATGAATGACTCACGGGGTTGTCCTTCACTGGACACTGTGTTATCTGATGCGACTGCAGAGCCAGCATCCGATTCTTTATCTTCCGAAGGCAATCTTGTCCGAATCCTACCATAAGTTGCTCGTATGATGGCTCCGGACTGCAGACGAGTTACACGCCGAGGTATTTTCAGAATCGGCTCGGGATTACCCTGTGTTGATGTCCTTTTGCTGGTCATGTTAGCGGTGACCCTCGGAAATTCTCCATCTTCAACCACCGTTCTTCTTCGTCGGAAACGCCTAGGCTTTGGTTTTGGCATTTCGATACTTAGTCTTTCGAACACTGAAACTCTCTCGGGGACTGCCTTGATGCAGTTACACTCAGACAGTACCGCCCGAATGAGCTTTGAACAAGGGCACTGAGTTTCCAGCCTTCGAGGACTTCTCTTTCTGGCTTTGCTCGTACCCCCAGCACGATAGTACAGCTCGTCCATTTGAATGTCGGAGCAACCTATCGTGTGTTGGCACGATTTCCCAGGTATAACGTCATCATCATCGGACAATAACGTTTCCTTCTGGGGGTGAATTGCCTTCTTTGGGCTTTCGAGAGTCACGCGCCTTGAAACACGCCTTTGTGGACGTGAATTCTCCACTGGCTCCTAAACTTCAATGCTCAGCGTAGTGCGCTTGGTTGCCCTGATTTCTTCGTCATGTTGGGGATTGTGGCGACCCCCAGCGTGTTGAATCGTTCGGGACTTCTTCATTGGCCCCAAACGTTCCTGGACTGGAGCTTTGCCTCATTCCTTAGGAAGTGGACCGAGGCGCTCCAAAACCAACTTCCTTTTCTGGGATGGTCCCGCGGGATCTCCCGGAACAGTTGTGGAAATCATCGGCGGTTTGGATTGATTCGTCGGAAGTTGAACTTTCGACGGCTGCAGTTGTTGCTTCTTGGTCTGAACCGCCGCTTCAGACTTCGGTCTCCAAACTCTGTGTGTTGATGGCGGCTTCTTGGTTACCTCTTTCTGCAGCTTTCTACGGGCTTCTTCGGCTTGAGCCCGTGCCTGCGCTGATAGTGCGTGGTGCTTGCGAATACGCTCTTCTAGCGTTGAACGGTTCCGTTTGACACGGACCCATTCCATTGTTGGCAGCTTGGAAGAAGCGCCGTTCATCTGTTGTTGAGGCAGCTTGCCTCTCTTGTTCTTCAGATCCGCGTTGTAGCGGATCCCATCAATGGACTCCATGGCCTTTGCGAATTGTTTCGCAAGGCGTTGACGTTGCCTTTGGCGGGCTCTCTTCGAGAGAGTCACCACGCCCTCTGCGGCAGAAGGGTTGCCCAGAGTAGATCCGACCTGGTTGGGAATTGGAGGAATCTCACCCGATGCAGCTTTGGCATCCAGCGGGGCGAGATCTTCGTTGGTGTTTTCAACGTCTTCAAACTAACGAGTTTTTCTCCTGGAGGAGAGTTTCTTAGACTTGCGGGGGGAGGTTGATCCGGACGAGGACGACAGGTACTCCTCGAACTTCTGTTGGTCGAACTCGTATTCGGCCTCCTCCACGATCGGGATTGAGATCCGCGGCTGCAACGCTCCGATCTCGGCAGCGAGATCGGCGGCTCCCACTGTGGTCGCCAGATTGTTCGTGGTGAAAATCATGTCTTTCTTCATTGTTGATTCCATTGTCATCTTAGATAATAGTTTTTTGAGTTACAAAGATCCGGTCTTTTTATAAGATCCGGTTATAATAAAATCAAAGAAAATAAAAAAGATTACAACTTTCTCCTTTTGCCGAACAAATCACGAGCTCCTGTTTTTCGGTCGCTCGCTTGCGTGGGTTGTTTGCCTGCGCCGGGGTTTATCCGTTGACCACCGCGCGATCTAGATCCGGTCGGATCTACGCAGTACGACGGGTATTATTTCACGAAGAAAATAATAGCCGGGGGGGATTATTTCACCAAGGAAATAGTCGCCCAAATCTCGGGATCAAAGACCAAGCTTTGATCCGGAGTACACCTGCGTAGATCTGAGATCCGATCCTCTCGAACACCTGCCTTTTTTGGCGTTGACGATCGCCGAGCACCAGATCTGAAAGAGCGAGTCCTCGAAGTCCCAAAGCTTGGATCTTTTTTTAGATCTGAGTCTTAAATCCAGCAGAGCTTCGCCTCTCCAAAAATTCCAACCTTTGAAAATGAACCAAGGGGGGCCTATTTATAGGCAACCCTTACTGTACCTTGGGCACAAGGTGGCTGGCCACCGAGCTACCAATGGGTGGCTCGGCGGCTGAGCCACCCATTTTGGGGTGGCTCGGCCACCGAGCCACCCATGGGTGGCTCGGCCACCGAGCCACCCTTAGGTGACTCGGTTTTGGCCGGGTCTCTCTTGGTGTTGTTTCCTCCGCCGTTGCATCCGTTTTTCGATTTTGTGGTTGCTTTATCCGGACTTGATTCGTTGACCTGATTTGGTAGTAAATCTGGATCCTGATTTGGCAGTAAATCCACTTTTGAGTTCGAGTCCGAAACTGATCTTGATTCGATCGTGATTCGTCCGAGTCCGCTCTTGGTTGGATGACTCGTTGATTCCTCAACCCGTTAGCTTGATTCCGCACGCGAGTGGATTCATTCCGTTGTTTGTGTGCAGTTCGTTAGCTTCGTAGCCTCGTTAATCCGCTTCGTCGCGTATCGCTTGGCTTCGGTGTTGTGGACTAACGATCGTGTTCTCGTAGGTCGCCCGATAGTTGGTTTGTCGAATCGACGTCGTCGAGCTGTGTTAAGGGACCTATAGGCAGTTTTATACGCCTACAACCACAACCAAAATCCTCTCTCGATTTCTTCCATGAACGAGAGGTCTACTTTCAATTTGAGCAATCAAATCTATAAAAGTTAGGGTTTCCTCCAACCTCACTTGGTCGAACCTACAGATAGTTAGGACCAAGACCGGAATGCTCCTTTCAATAAACGAAAGACTTTCACCTTTTCCTATTCGGCCAAACCTATAAAAGTTAGGGCCAAAATCTGAATTTCACCTCAATAAATGAGGAATTTTTTGGATTAAGCAACCAATCCTATAAAAGTTAGGGTTGCTTGAATCTTTCTGATTCTCGGAATGGAGATCCCACTCCTAGTTTCACTTTTCCGGATTCTTAGGGTGAAGATCCCACTTCGAGTTTCCTTAGCAACTGGAGATAGAATATAAAATTCTTCTTCTTCGGTTTCGGGAGATAGAATATAAAATTCTTCTTCTCCCATCCTTCAACTCCCAAAAGTCGTGCCTTACACACGTGGGGAATTTTATCCCGAAGCCTAAGTAGGGATAAGTCAGCGCCTAACACGCGTTGCCGGTTAGTCCTTGACCGTAAAAAGGACAAAAACCCACATATTCGATATTGTGACAGATTGTTATTAATAACACCAAAATCCGTGCTTCACACGCGCGGAGAATTTTATTCCGAATCCTAAGTAGGGATAAGTCAATGTCTAACACGTGTTGCCAGTTTAGTCTTTCACCGATTAAAAAAACATCAGAATTCTAGTCTGGGGAATTTTATTCCGAAGCCTAAGTAGGGATAAGTTAGCACCTAACACGCGTTGTCGGGTAGTCTATTCCCGTAAGAAAGACGAAGTTTACGTATTCAATATCGTAGCACTAAGAGAGTTAACTCTCTTAGCACAACGTCACATGCGGAACGGACTTTAGCAATCCGCATGCAAGCTCGACACAAACGGTAATCAATAAAGGCACGTCAAATCCGTTGATGTCTGAGGATTGGCCAAAAACCCTAAGTCTACATCTAACACACGTCGTCGAGTAGTCTATTCCCGTAAGAAAGATGAAGTCTACGTATTTAATATCGTAGCACTAAAGGAATTAACTCTTTTAGCATAACGTTACATGCAGAACGGATTTAAATAATCTGCATGCTAGCCCGACTCAGACGGTAGTCGGTAAAGACTCATCAAATCCGTTGATGGCTGAGGGTTTGCTAAAAATCCTATAAGTGTGAAAGTCATTGATACACCATCTTTATTAACTGGTCTCGTGACTCGAGCATCCAACAACTTCGGAATAAGATCCATATCTGCAGATGAATCTGCTTTAATAGTTAGTCCTACAACCCTAACTGTTAGGACTGCCATGCTCCAATAGCTTAAGAGCTTAAACTGTGTATACACCAGTAAATGTATGAGTATAAACTGTATCAACGCTAAGCGAGCTAAAACCCTAGGTCAACGCCGGTCAACACGTAACCCTAGGTCAACGCCAGTCAACGTGTTGTAATAAAAAATCAACGTCGGGCGATCTGAAACCCTAGGTCAATGTCGGTCAACGCATAACCGTAGGTCAACGCCAGTCAACGTGTTGTAATAAAAAGTCAACGCCGGGCGATCTAAAACCCCAGGTCAATTCCAGTCAACGCGTAACCCTAGGTCAACACCAGTTAACTCATTGCGATGAAAGTCAATGCGAATTAATATATCGTGATGGAGGTAGTCAGTTCAAAGTCAACTCGACAATACGAGCCAAAATCAACTCACCAGTTTTGATTCAAGATTTTAACGACGGCCAGACGATAAACACAGTGCCAGAACAGTTTTGGTTATTCATCAAAATACCGAACAGACTAAAAATCGAAGGAGTTAAGAATCAAAGCTATAGGTCTTTTTATACCGAATAAAGGTTGGACCGATTATATCCAAAGTATTTTAGGCTCATCTATAAAAGAAACGAGACTGAAACATTTTGGAGGGGGTATCTGTAGGCATCAAAAATTACCTATAAGCCCTGCACACGGCTCGAGACAGGGAGAATATGATGAACATCACTATTCGAATCACAGGATCTCGTTTGATAATGACAAACATATAAAGTGAGTCGACGGATCATATGAAGCAACGGAACTTCGGAATAACGGAAACAAGAGCTGATCGGGAGCCCCGTATCATTTACAAAAGGCATAGAAACCCTCATGTCCTATTTATTCCATATATGATTCAATCATGGTAGCCTGTAGATCTTCTCGTCGGCTTTCTAATGCATCTTGAACAGCGTAATTTTGAGTCCGGACGACGAATTTACGATGGAAACAAACTCGACGCGCCAAAACCAGAAAAAGACAAACTAAGACACCCCGTGGTGTCTTGGCTTAGCCAATACACTTATAAGTGTCTTGGCTTGGCCAAGACACTTATAAGTGTCTCGGCCAAGCCAAGACACTCAGAAGTGTCTGCAATACAAAAAACAATCCGAGACACTCTCAAGTATCTTGACTTCGCCAAGACACTTATAAGTGTCTCGGTCAAGCCAATACACTCTCAAGTGTCTTGGCTTGGCCAAGATAC